>CM065640.1:7597757-7862843 GCA_033220585.1 Dipteronia sinensis
GAAACGACATACTTGTTTGTTTATGTGTGATCACTCCTAAATGAGCACCCGCAATAGTACAGAGCCGTGGGAGTAGTACAATGATAAAATAAAGTTCGTTCCACAGGGATTGATGAATTGAGTACCACAATTGATTGATTAACTACTATCTAGACAAGCAAATAGTTGATGATTGGATTCAAAACTACTTAAATTAAACTAGAACTAGAAATTGCAATAAATGAGACTAACAAACAAGTAATAAAGCAAGTCACACACAAACAAGTGATTATATTACTTATGAGAAATGAGGCTAAGACCGTGAATCCACCTAACCAATTCTTACCAATTTATAGACTCGCCGTTAAAGATAAATTATGCTAATATGAATGTAGACTCGTGATAACCCTTAATTAGTCTCTACTCTCTCTCGAGTTATAGAGACAACACTTATATGCACCAATAATCTATCTCTCGATGGTCATCCAAAGTACACAAGTTCATTAAGCATAATGGTACACTAATTGAGTCCTAGAGACTAGCCTCAAGTATTTCTACCTTACTAGACCTCTATCATGTATTTCATCGAGCACGTTGTGTGCTTCTCCTCTCGGTACATCACACAACAACCAACTAAATACTAAATGCTAGCTACACATTCAATATTGATTATAACATGAAACACACATACATAAACACCAGCAATAAGGATAAAATGGTGGTCTTTCATTGATAATTCATGGTAAAGGCTTCATCTTGGCCTTAGCCAAGTAAAGTTTAGTTCATAATGTAAGATGTGGCCATACAAGATATGGAATAAGTACAAGCCATTAATGAGTACAAGTAAAAGTAAAGAGCGAAAGGAAAAGAGTAAACAAAGTTGAAGAAATCCTCCTCTCTAGTTAGCTTGTGCTTGGGTGTGCTTGGTTCCTTCTCTCCTTGACTTCTTTGGCTCCAAAAAAGGGTCTTGATGGCTGGTCTAGGTGAGGAAATCAGGTGTTGAGTGGTTGGTGAAGTGGGTTTTGAGGTTAGATGGTGATTTGATGAAGGTTTTGGGTGATTTGGTGAAGGATTTGGGTTAAAGTTTGGTTCTTGGAGGTTTTGGAGTGTAAGGAGAGAGTTTTCAGCTCAATGGTCGTGGTCCTCCCTTGAAGAAGAGCTAAAACGAGGTATTTATAGTGTGTGGGAATTAGGGCATGAAACCCTAAAAATTCTGCTGAAAGGATAGGGTGCGCTGTACGAGGGGGTGCACAAGTTGCGCACATTGCTGGAATTTGCACAAGGTGGAGTTGCGCTCCCTGTGTGTGCGCTCAGGGTGCGCACGTACATCGCACATTGCTGAAATTGTGCTTTGAATCCCTAAATTCTCCCGTTTTAGCACGAATACCCCTGAAAGCCTGTAATGATATGCATAAGCTCATTTAAACATTAAATATCTGGTTTTTACTCGAGAACGGATGCAATTGATAGGATATGGAGGCTACACCAAATGTAGAAATGAGAGTTATCAATGTCTTTATTTGTTTGTGTTTTTGTGATATCAAATTTGATTATGTTCTCATATTATTCTATATTGAGTTCTGGTCGTTTCGGTTACTCATTCATAAGTTTTCAAGTTCCGAGTTGGAAGTTACGAAACTTTTCGTGTCTTCATCGTACATGTTTTTGTCCTTGTGTATCGAGTCGATTTCCATATCTTTTGTGAAAGTTTTGTTGACGTCCATGTCCTTAAGGGAGTTACAGTTTGTAATCCAAAAACAGATTCAAATTCGGAGTTCGGAGGCAGAAAAATGATCGAAGAACGCTAGAGGAGCGAGATAGGGAGCAAAGGGGAAGTGGGATGGCAAATTGCCAAAACCACCGCTTGGCCCCCACGAGAAGGCCACCCATCTGCCCTCCTGGAGACTACGTGCCTCTACGGGGAGCTGAGGTGGCAAAGCTTGATTGGTGGCTGAATCCCTCTCTCTCTCTCTCTCTCTCCATTTCAATTTCCCTCCATACATATTCAAATTTCGTGTAGAAATTTTGAAGTAATTTTTCAATTTTTGTTTTTACGATATCTCTCTCAAATCGACTCCTATTTTAGATTTTCAAAAGCCAAAATTGTTGGTCTTGAAGAGAGAAACAAGTCCAAAGCATTTTTAGAGTCAATTAATGTCCAAAGTTTTCGTACTGATCTGATCTTCATTCGAGTGTTCATCATTTATAAGTCAATCATCTTCTTTCCATTTTTTCCTTTATGATCAAATTGATGAATCTTCTTAATTGATTAAAGAAAAATGATTAGAATGATTTTGAATCAACTTTTGGACTTGTTTGATTGATTTTTCGAAATTAGCTTCTATATTTTTGATTGAATATCATTTTAGCTAAATTTGAAGAACATGAACTTGAATCTAAAATATCGCTGTGATTTGATCTTGATTGTTGATTTCTAGGTTTTAGTCACATGTTCTAAGAACTAGGTATTTTGATTGTAATTTCTATCATCTAAATATAGTTCTTGTTTTGTTGAATATGTTGAGGATTTCAAGTGTTAACTTGTTCACTTGATTTCAAAGCTAGTTTTGTGATTTCTAGTTTTGTGAGGTCTTGGATAGGAAGTTGGTATAGTAAGTTCACTAGGCCCGTGGTAAAATAGGTGTAGATAGCTTGGAGAGTGAATCTTGTGTTGATTGCCTCTTGAGTGTGAATCTCCTATTTATCATAGTGATTTGCTTTTTGCCGGTGGTTGTGCTATCAACCTGTGAATATTTCCTCATTTTTTAGGTTTTACCACATAAAAATCATTTGTGTTGATTTTTGTTTTTATTATCTTTACTAACTTTGAATTTGTATTGATTCATATATTGCCTAGTCGTATTCATATTGTCTTGCTGAATCAATAAACTTGTAAAAGTTTCTTTGTGCAGTTGAATATCTTGTGAAGAAAAAGAGATTGTAAGAATTTTGAGACTGTACATATTCACCCCCCCCCCCCCCCCCCCCCCCCCCCCCTCTAGGTATATTTGACACTATAAGTGATTAAAGAGAATTTCAATCGACGCGATTTGGACGATTAGTCGGAGACCGATTAATATCTTAAACCCTCAGTGAATCGCTAACTAGCTGTATTGAGCCGATTAGTCGGCCGATTTCTAGCACACTGTGAAAATTATATATAACCTTTTTATGGTGTATTTTAAGACTATCACAACTTTAATACTGAGAGTTTAAATAAAACCTATTATGGTGAACGGACAAAAATTCCTCTATAGTTTTTATTTTTATTTTTTTGTTTTTTACTTTCCAGTGTTCCATTTTTTTTGTTCTTCTTCGTCTTCTTCATTGGACCTCCAAATGAGGTCGAATAGACCTCTTCGATTTGACCTTCATTGGAGGTAGAACTTGTTTGACCTTCGTTGGAGGTCCAATTGAAATTGACGTTCAATGGAGGTCAAAATCGACTTAAACAACAATAGAAGACCCAAACGACGATTATCCCTTTTATTTTTTTCAATTGTGTTTCTTGCTCTAATCAGATTTATTTTGTTTACTAGAGAATCCCTTGGATGCTTGCCGCCTGCTTAAAATCAAAAGTACCAGTACCACCGACTCATCTCATTCGTTCAATTAACAATCACACATGCGTGCCATACGATTTCATATGCATGAAATCTGATATGGTCTCCCTAGCTACTACGTTTTGATCATCTCCACCTTCTTGGATGAAAACTAAACTCATAATTTGTTTTGAAGAATCTTTACGATAAGATTTCATACAAGATTTGGATGAATTAAAAGATATACATAACAAATTCTAGATTATAAATATAAACTAGAAACACAACTGTTTTTTTTTTAAATAAATTTGAAATCATGATATTTTAATAAAAATACATGAATTCCTTGATTACTAAGGTGATTGATATGGAATTTGTAAACAATGGATATAAGAAGAAGAATATTTAGGGAAAAAGAGGAAGTTAGGGAATATAATACTCATACTAATTTATTCATTAGTTCCCAGGCCATTTATAAGCCAATGAGACACATGCTTACAACTGATAATAACAATGCACTACACCACTAAGCAACTGATAAAAACAGTGCATGAAATATGGAGGCAGTATTGCTCCTACATCCACTTATTGAAATAATCTACCACTAAATCATATTCTCAAGCAAAGCCACAATATGAGTATGAGAATTAGAAGAATTTGTAAAATAATAATAATAATGTTGTATGTGAAATTTGCCTAAGTGATGTGTCGTTCGAGAAGAACGAGAATAGCGGAAGACCAATCATGCTACGTCGACAAAAGTCAACTAGTCAATGAAAGGGATGCTGACCAGGGACTTGTCACCAGGTCTGGACACGTCATCAAGAAAGTTCGTATGGAAGTCAGAAGAGTAAGTACAAAGTAAAGTTGTCAGGTTAAGGAGTCTTAATGAATGAAGATTCTACTCGTCGAAGATCTCTACTCAGTGAGATCTACTCGGCCAAAACAGGAAATATGACCATATCAAGATACACTGCAAGGAGGATGGCTTGACCAGAAGAGAATCTTGGGGAAGCAAGATTCCGGTCAATCAAGATATCTTCCACAACGAGATTTGTTTATCTAAATCAAACAATTGCAAACCGACTTAAAAACGACGATCAGTAAGGAAGTTTCACCAAGATATGAAGCTTAAAATCACACATCAACAAGGAAACAAATTGATCTCCTCCAAGATATCTGGAGTCCCTAACCAGACGGAGAATCACCTACATTAATTACGTAATAATCACAAACAGGAAAGAGACAATCCATGCAAGAAGAGTCTTAACAAGATTTGGTATCTTATTAAGAGATAACATCCTTCATTTTTAAATTATATTTGATTGAAATGTTAGTTTTGATTTTGAATATAATTTAGGGTAGGTGCTGTCGGCTGAGTAACTTTAATTTTTATTAATTTTATTAATTTTTATTAAGAAAAATGGACAATAAAAGAGAAAAAACTCTTTAATTTTTATTTATTTAACAAGTGATTGTCAAAACATAATACAAGCTACTTAAATAGTAAAAGTAAACCGAATCCATAGAGATTCTGTTTCTCTTAGAATTCTAAACAAGAAAGAAATCTAAACAAAAATCCTAATCAAATGGGAAAGAATCCCAGATAAAAAAGATATAAAATCTCCTAAAAAGTCAAAAGTGTTCAAGAAAATCTTCAATAATATCTCCTACATCAATTTGTAATATTCGTTTAGATCTATAAATAAAACTCCAATTGCCTCTACTCAGATCAAATCATTCAGAGTAAAGGATTCGAAGGATATTGAAAATATGGATTTGATGAAATTTCTCATGGCTATTATTCTTATCATATCTTCAGTTCACTATGGTAATCTCTCTTTTCTCATACTCACTCTATCTTCAAATATAGTTAATTTGATCGAAAATAACGTTGATTTCATCTCTAGAAAGAGCATCTCTAGAAAGAGCATCTCTAGAAAGAGCGTCATCATTCAGTTTGACAATATCTTAGGTTGGAGTGACCCGTTCATTGCACATGCGGTCTGTGTGGAATATTAGAGTGATGCAAGTTTTGTTTTACATACATGCAGGTGATGGAGCAAAGTACATACATGGAGGTTATGGAATAAAAGAAGCTGTTGATCCGTTTTGCTATAACGATTGTTCAGCATCTTTTGGAAATGTTGAATGCGATTTATTCTGCAAAAACGATAAAAAGTTTAGGACTGGGATATGCATCCCTAGTGGCTCGCAGAAGGGAAAATGTTGTTGTAGTCCCTAGCTAGCTAGCTAAAATTGTAGAATATCCGAGCTTTATTTATTTTGCCTGCTAGCTAATTAAATAAATTTTGTAAAATTCAATGTATTAATTAAACTGGTGGAGTATTAATTAAACCAATATGCCTTTTATGAAAGCCATTGGATTAATCTAAAAGATTGTTATTAAAAGAATTATTATTTTCTTTTTTTATTTTACAAAAGGAAAAGGCATATCCTTTTATTTTCCTATTTTACAAAAACAAACTAAATAAAAATAAACATACAGTAACCGTAAAAAACAATTAGAATCGATCCAGAAATTGTAGGAATTCCTCTTTTTTGTAGCTCTCAAATAGCAGCATTTGAAAAAAAAAATGTGCAACAAGTTAGAATCCATCAAGAAAATCATAAGAGCTATAAAAAATTTACAGAGTTGGATCAAATCATCATGTTTTTCTTTTCGATTGTCCTCCCTCTCTTTTGAAGCTCTTAGACCAGACTAGATTGTTGATGTCAAATTTATTAAAATAAAATTGATATCCTAAAAATTCGTCACCGCTTACAAAACATACTTGTTACTTTATCCATTTCAACCCTTTTTTTATGAATTTAAATTTCAACATGTTTATAGCTACTACATCTTTTCAAAACCAATATTTAAAAAAAAAAATCACACACACTTTTAATGTCCTTGAATTGCAAGTAATGATACACATTAAATAAAAATAATTCTATCAATGGTAATTATAGCATTGATCATTTGGGTGTTTGTAAAAATACAACTTTCATACTTAAAAAAATAATCTAATTCAAATATGTCGAAAATTCAAGTGTAGAAAACCGTAATTAAATACTCAAATACTAATACCTTCTTTTCTCAATTTTCACTCTTCCAACAATAATTATCATTTTATATAAACCAAATATAGAGTTTTGAACTTTTGTTTTTGTTTAAAATTTATAGTTGAGAAATGACGAAAATCCAGTCTCAAGAACAACTGCAAAATAGAGAAATGCAAATGGATAAGAGAAACATGATGATTTTGACTCAACTGTTGTTTTTCTTTTTCATTACTGTTATTTGAGAGCTACACAAGATAGATGAATTCCTATGATTCCTTGATCAATTATAACTCTTGGTGTTTTTATATTGCTATATGTTTCTTTTTATTTAATTTGTTTTTGTCAAATAAGAAAATAAAAGGATAATCCTTTTTTTGTTTTGTAAAATAAGAAATGAAATTTATAATTCTTTTAATAAAAATTATTGGATTAATCCAATGGCATAAAGAGGTGCTGAACAAAAAAGTTAGAGCCAGTTTACAGATCACCGATATACCATATACCTTTAAAATTTTATATGTGATCATGACTTCTTTGGTGTGATTGTTAGGTTTATGTTTTTGGTTGGCAAAATTCTGTATCAAAACGTTATTTATTTGTAATAGTCCAGTTGCTTAGGTGGTTTGTGTGATTCTAAGCTTCAAAGAGAATGACTACTTTCCTAGCAAGCAAGTCTTCAAAATGTGTTACTCCATTGTTAAATTAAGGTAAAATTTAGACCTTAACCTCTTGCAAGGCATTAGGGGTGTATTTGGCACCAGGATGGGACGGGACGGGACTGGACTGGACAGGACAGGACAGAACAGTGGTTTCGAATTGTGTTTGGAAGGCATGGGACAGAACTGTTAACTGTACTGTTATGCGTTTGGTATGGCTGGGACGGGACAAGAGGTTTAAATGACCAGAGTGCCCCTATTGTGTTGTCTAATGTTTGTTACTACATAATAGTGACAAATGGGACAGGACAAGTCAGAATTTATATGATTTTATTAAATAAATATATTTATATATTATATTTAACAAAAATAATAATATTATAATTGAAAATATTCCTAATTAATAATTTAATATGATTATTGTTGACAATTTCCTCATTATTTTTACAATTTCCTCCCTCGTCACTTCCTTATCAATTTCGTAGGAAAAAAAAGGTTGAATGGACTTCCTTTATCAATGAGTCATATTGTGTTGTGCTTGAAATTAATTATTAAAAAATTTAATTACTCTGTGCCTTCACTTTACAAGAAAACTTTGCACAAAACTAAAACTTGCTTACTAATATATTTTTGCAAACAGCATGCTTTTTTATTTCCATTGTTCAAATACACATCAAATCTTGGATCATGCTTTTGTTTTCTTGGTTGTTTTGTTTGCTGCTATGACTTATTATGCAGTTGTTTAAAGCTTAATAAAGTTTAACCTTTTCAAAAAAAAAATCTTGGATCATAACTTTCACCATCTCTTTCATGATTTCATCTATACTACAAAGTACAAATTGATAGATAGTTTTTTAATTAGCATGGAATTAGAAATAAAATCTAACTCATCAACATCACAAGCATCCCATCTAATTGAAAATAAATACTTCTTAGTTCACAACCTAATAGCATATCATCCATGACACTGACGTGTTCACAATTCAAACAAAATACATGCTTTAAACATGTTCACAAAATCATAAATGAAAGTGTTCACTCCTCTATAATTGCCTTCACGAAATCTGGTTTGTAGGAGTCATTCAAGCAATTCTAAATTCGCAACTGGTTTGGCTTATTTCAAAAATACATTACAACTCGTATCACTTGCATACGATCAAGACCTATACCCTCTAGCTCAACACCTAAACTGGTCATTGCATCCCCTCTCATAATAGCCTCGGTCAACTTAGCAATATCCACGGATGCCCTTTCCATGCTTTTTTCAAAGACCTTGGTGATGTCTTCTGTTGTTGAATTGACATTCATCTTTCTCTTCCGCTTTGATGTTTCTCCCGTATTTGGGTCAGAGGAAGCAAAGGCAACATTTGAGGGAGTTGACAAAGGCAACATTTGAGGAAGCAGAGGCAACATTTGATGTAATCTGTTGTTGAACTGACATTCCTCTTTATCTTCTGCTTTGATGTTTCTCCCGTATTTGGGTGAGTAAAATCAAGTGATTCTCACGTTCATTGATAGCTTCATATTTCACAGATCAAATAAAACAAGCATATTTTCAGACAAATTAATTCATATATCTTGCTAAAGCAAAATCAAGAATGCAAGGAGTGTCATCATTTTAAAAAAATAAAATAGTAGTTAATTACATACAATAAAGTACCTAACATCTAAGCACAATACAACTTCACAAACTTAGTCTAAAACAGTGATTAACTAAAAGAATAATATATATATATATATATATATATATATATATATATGTAAAGGACAATTATTAAAGCATCAGCAATAATTTGTGTTTAATATTTCCATATTACAAGCTATATGTTATCATTTGGCCAACTCATATGTTTTTGTATATGTTGATATGTTCACTCTGGCTATAGTGATTAAGTGCTTCCGGATGTGACGAAGGTCGATGCTGGTTTGAAAAGTTACCACTGCAGGGAGAAATGTTTTATTAGGTTAACTCTTTCGGATAAAGTTTAGCATAATCAAATGTGATGAAGGAATTCTCTTCACTTATTTCGCCGATTTACAGGACATGATAATTCTGTAATAGAAGCTAGCAGGGACAAGTGACATTGATTATCAGGTTTGCGGTCAAATTGAATGACCGTATAAATTCTCATAGCAAATGTAAAAGTGGCTACTGGTCATTGCCATTGCAGCGATAACTAGTCCCCAGAACAAGTAAATAAATAAATGGCAATCACATCTTATTGTAAATTAAGTCCTCATACAGTCTTGTAATATGGACTCAAATGCCATAAAACTTTTCCCTGCATACAACAGCCATCAAATTAAATTAATCCAAGCTATCCAGTTTATGGATTGGTTGGAGATTGGAAGAAATCAATTAACGTATACATGTGATATGTTAATAACTAAATAATTAATTTTCAAATTTATATATACAACCACAGCATGTATATACACTTAACTTATTATAATTTGTCATAGATATTGTTAATTTATTGTCAAAAGTAAATCATTTCATGTTCAGTATTACTATTCGTCTAATTGTTTGAGTTTATCTTGTAGTTCTACTAATATTTTTCAACTTCAAGAGCAAAACATCAATTGTATTTTTCATTTTTATCCATCCAACCGATATTTCCATAAATTCGGACCCCATTCTATCCATATGTACCAATATTTCCTTCCTTCCATACGGTTCTAACAGCATGTGGATCACGCCAATAAGCCTATCATTAACTGAAACATATAAACAAACACTTGGTAGGCAAAGTTTAGAGTGAGGATTTATTGTGTCCAATTGCACAGCAAAAATCAAAAAAATAAGTTTTCTTTTTTGATTCCTTTTCCAATTAGCTTTCAATTTCATTTACAATTATTAAACGTGCCTCACATTTATATTTTTGTTGTGAAACACATGTCTTCCTCTGTCAAAATCTGTTCGATATGCATCATTATAAGCTTAATTTCTACCATTGAAATGACCTAATTAATTTCCTGGTTAATTAAATTAATAAAGAAGAAAAACTCCACCGTCCAGCCACTAGCCACAGGTCACCATAATTAACACCACAGTAGTTTACACTACACAGCCAGAAGAAAAAAATAATAATTGATAATCATGGGTGTCTAGACACGTTGTTCTTTCCCAACCATAACTCATTTTAATTTTAAAGAAACCAACAACAAAGACTTAGCAGCCACTAGAAAAACCAAAGAAAAAGAGAAAAAGAGGTATTAATCAATTAATTTTGGTAACAAAAATATGATCCATCGATCATAACAAAAATTAATAGAATACCCAACTATATCAATGAATACATACCAGATTTCAACAGTCACAATGTTACTGTAAGAAGCCATGATTCAAGCACAAAGAAGGCATACAAGAGAGATCCGAAAAACTAAAAGAAAAAAGATAAAATCTGAGAAAAGCACGAACTTGGCTTGGAAGAAGAAAGGCAAAAGCTGCTGCTAGCGACACTGGCGGCGAGTTTGCGCGACCCTGACGAGGATGGATCTGCAGCTGGTGGGTCTGAGAGATAGACAAAAGCGGCTGATGATGACTGAGTGAAAGTGAAACCTTGATTTCACGATCAGTTTTTTTATTTTAGAGTTGATATTTTTGTAAATTTTGAACGTTTTAAGGGTAAAAATGTATTTTCGTGACTTGCCCCATGCATGGGACAAGTCTGGCCGAGGGTGTAAGGTGGGACAAGTTTTTATGGTTTTTGTCCCATGTTGTTCTGTCTTGTCCCATACTAATGGCGTGTCAAACGTGGAACAACAAAAAGTTATCTCGTCCCGCTTATCAAACACACCCTAGGTGCACACAAACACACATTTCATGCTTATGTGTCTCTACATCGTTGTGTAAATTATATGTAGCACACACGTTTACATTATGTACGTTCATGCATTAGTTCGTAAATATTTCTAGTTGAACATGTTCTAGGAATTAGAATTAAGAAATATCATATTTGAATGTGTTTGTGCATTTTGATGTTTGATTTTATATTTGTTTGATTTTATTTTTCAGTTGAATATCTCATCATGGAATTTTTTTCTTGAGAGTTTTCCGTTTATATGGGTTCAACTATGTTAGGTTTTATTCCTAGTAGAGTTCTGAGCGATTCGGTATCTCACACAAGTGGTTTCTAGTGTTTCCGAGCCTTTTTCTAGTTATTTTATGATTTAGGGGTATCTTGGAAAATTCGAAAGTGATTTGGAGAATTTCTAAGTCCATTGAGACATTCGCTATGTTGGTTGGAGTTCATGATCGATTTCGGAATCATTGGATCTCTCAGAATCGATTTCCAAAAGTCGAGATCGAAATTGGTCTTGGCGTGGGCATGCATGTCTCTACTAACCTCTGTCCACTGGTGTATCGTTTCCATAAATTCATCGTAGGCTCCGTTTTCTTTTTTTGTTAGACGTACTAAAAATGAAATAGGCCCAGTAAACAGGTTACCCTTCCAATGCTCACTGCACTGAACTAACAGCCAAGACATGGTATCCTTAGGCCCTGGAAAAAAAATTAAAATCAGTCATCTTATTATACATGGGCTCAAAACATTTATGTCGGGCTCAGTTCATCTTATTTACAGGGCTCAAACAATTTTATAACAGGGCTCAAGACATGGGTTCCATATAACAATTACAGTATCAAACAACAATAACTGGAAATGGGGGTTGTGTATGTAGTATTGTTGGGAGTAGTTAAGGTGTTTGATGAAATAAGGTGCAATAGAGAAAAGTTATGGGATTCGTTTGAGGATAGAGTTGTCCATAAAGACTACAAATTGACAACTGTCTAAGAAATATTTTCACCATGATTAGATGTGTAAGTGATGCCTTTCTCACGGACTAATTGTTGTTATGCACATGATCACTTGCTTTTGGCTATATTCTTTTTTCAATAATGTTTTTCCTATGGTCACTAGCAAATTTTTAAGTTTAGGTGAGTGCATTGGGGTATTCTTTTCTTCTGAAACATATTTTCTAGTTTAGGCACTAGCAAATTATTTAACGTCTCTACACTGCACATTTAAGTTCTATGGTCACTACCGATGTGTTTCATATTCCTAGGTACAATTATGTTAGGCCTAGGTATAGCTCCCAGATCATTGATTTTTCCTTCCTTATGTGAAATTAGACGTTATTCCTACGAATAATGTCCCAATTCCCAGGCCTACAACATTCCTCTCAGGCTTAGTTCATCTTCTGTTTTCAAAATCAATAACATCACCTAGAAACATATTTCCTAGTTTAGCCATTAGGGTGTTATGTTTCTGCAGAAACATATTTCCTAGTTTAGCCATTAGGGTATTTTGTTTCTTCAAAAACATATTTCCTAGTTTAGCACTAGCAAATTATTTAAGTTCCATCTACTGCACATTTAGTTCTATGGTCACTAACAATGTGTTTCCTATACACATTTGTCATTTCAATCTACTGCTGCCTCTTAACCTCTGAAGTATGTTGAATGGCTTTAGTTGCATTTCTGGTTATTCATGTGATAGTTTGAGCTATTACAGAAAAGCTTGATGTGTAAGAGGCATTTCATCAAACACCTTAACTACACCCAACAATACTACATACACAAACCCCAATTCATGGTCAACAAATCCAAAACCCTCAATCCCTCATTATATCCAAAACATTTCAAACTTAAACAACAATAAAAGACCGAGACGACGATTGCATTTCAAACTTCTGTGTCATTTCGGACTTACATTGACTGTGTATGCTCGATTTCAAACTTGACAATGTAAGCTCTATTGAATGAGGTGGCGACACTGTCAAACTCGATTGAAGGAGGTGGCGGCACTGTCAAGCTCGATTGAAGGAGGTGGCGGCACTATCAAGATTCCGGTCGGCTGCAAGATTCCGATCGGGAGCAAGATTCCAGCGGAAAGGACGATGGGATTTGAACAGTAGTGGATTCCGGTAGACAGTGAGGACGTTGGGATTCCGGTCGACATCGGAGAGGACCGATTGGATGGATTTGTTGTAGGAAAACTCTTGATTGTTTTGGTGGCACTGTGAAGTCGAATGTTTTGATTTTCATAACTCAGCACTGAAGAAGAAGAAGAGAAAGGTAGTTTCATCCTTATACTTTGTAAAAGGGTAATTTAGACATTTTGCAGGGTTTAATTATTGATGGTACTATTGTCTTACAAAGGCTATTTCCTAGAAACTAAATATTAGAGAATGCCATATTTGTAATTTTTTCACCGGTGAACTAATTCCTAGAAACTAAACATTGAGATAGGCTAGATATGCAAGGGCCTATATATATATGTGTGTGTGTGTGTGTGTGAAATATGCTATATGTACACACACTGAATATAATTCTCCATCTAATAATCATTTTGATAATGGTCACCCAAATTGATGGTCACCGGGTTAATTATCCCTTTTATTTTTTTCAATTGTGTTTTTTGTTCTAATCAGATTTATTTTGTTTACTAGAGAATCCCTTGGATGCTTGCCGCCTGCTTAAAATCAAAAAGTACCACCGACTCATCTCATTCGTTCAATTAACAATCACACATGCGTGCCATACGATTTCATATGCATGAAATCTGATATGGTATACCTAGCTGCTACTACGTTTTGATCATCTCCACCTTCTTGGGTGAAAACTAAACTCATAATTTTTTTTTAAGAATCTTTACGATAAGATCTCATACAAGATTTGGATGAATTAAAAGATATACATAACAAATTCTAGATTATAAATATAAGAGTGGTGCTATTACACACCTCATACTGATCTATTCATGTCCCACTTTTTTAATTATATAATATTCTTTTTTTTCCTTTATCAAAATTACTTAAAGAGACATACAATTTAGGAAATAAATTTTCTACAAATTAAATCTATTAAAATATCATATTCCTTTTCCAAAACAAAAACCAGTAATCTGTTTTTTTTTTAAAAAAAACTCTTAAACCCTAATGCATATTACATACATATAAAAAAATTATAGAATAGTTTGAGAACGACATCAAGAATATGGAAGAATTGTCTAACAACAATATCAAACATCTTGAAAAATTGTCTGATAATGACATAAAGTAAGAATTGTTTAACAATGATAGTAAGCATCCGGAAACAATTCATTCTCTAGATATAAGTTTGAAGTTTATTTTTTCTTTATAATGATATCAAGTTGTTATTGTGTTGATGTACCCTGTTATTTTTTATTTTTTTTCTTTTCCATCATGAAATAAGAAGAAAAAAAAACTAAGAAAAAAGAAATAAGAAAAAAATAAATCAATCAATCAATGGAGGTGAGAGAGATATATACAAATATAGAGATCGGAGATAGAGAGATCATTTATAGTATGTATTAAGTTTGAAAAATAAATAAAATGGGTAGTTTTGGAAATAAACCAAAAAATTTAAAAAAAACATTTTATTTTATTTAATTAAATCAAAATTTTAAAAAATGTGCATGAATAGATCAGTAGGTTGTGTGCCAATAGAACCACTCTAAATATAAACTAGAAACACAACTGTTTTTTTTTTTAATAAATTTTAAATCAGGATATTTTAATAAAAATATATGAATTCCTTGATTACTAAGGTGATTGATATGGAATTTGTAAACAGTGGATAGAAGAAAAAGAAGATTTAGGGAAAAAGAGGAAGTTAGGGAATATAATACTCTTACTAATTTATTCATTAGTTCCCAGGCCATTTATAAGCCAATGAGACACATGCTTACAACTGATAATAACAATGCACTACACCACTAAGCAACCGATAAAAACAGTGCATAAAATATGGAGGCTGTATTGCTCCTACATCCACTTATTGAAACAATCTACCACTAAATCCTATTCTCAAGCAACAATGCTGTCGGCTGAGTAACTTTAATTTTTATTAATAAAAATAGACAATAAAAGAGAAAACTCTTTAATTTTTATTAATTCAACAAGTGATTCTGAAAACATAATATAAGCTACTTAAATAATAAAAGGAAACTAAATCCATTGAGATTCTGTTTCTCCCATAATTCTAAACAAGAAAGAAATCTAAACAAAAATCGTAATCAAATGGGAAAGAATCCCAAATAAAAAATATATAAAATCTCCTAAAAAAATTAAAAGAATCCTAAAACATTAAAAACCTATAAGAAATAAGATTTGATTTTAAAAATCAAATCATAAAATAATTAACTACCTAATTAAATATACAATAAAAAGAAACATAATAATAGATTTTAATTACAAAATTATTTTAAAATAAAAAGTGTTCAAGAAAATCTTCAATAATATCTCCTACATCAATTTGTAATATTTGTTTAAATCTATAAATAAAACTTCAATGAGTGGTGCTATTGACACATCCCCTAATCTATTCATGCCCCACCTTTTTAATTATATAATATTCTTTATTTTCCTTTATCAAAATTACTTAAAGAGACATACAATTTAAGAAATAAATTTTCTACAAAGTAAATCTATTAAAATCTCACATTCCTTTTCCAAAAAAAAAACCTCAGTAATCTGTTTCTTCAAAAAAAAAAAAACTCTTAAACCCTAAAATCTGCATATTACATACATATAAAATATTATAGAATTGTTTGAGAACGATATCAAGAATATGGAATAATTGTCTAAGATCAAAATCAAACATCTTGAAAAATTGTCTAAGAATGACATAAAACAAGAATTGTCTGACAATGATAGTAAGCATCTGGAAACAATTCATTCTCTGAATATAAGTTTAAAGTTATTTTTTCTTTAGAATGATATCAAGCTGTTGTTGTGTTGAAGTACCATATTATTTTTTTTTCTTTTCCATCATGAAATAAGAAGAAAAAAAAACTAAGAAAAAAGAAATGAGAAGAAAAAAACTAAATCAATCAATGGAGGTGAGAGAGATGTATACAGATACAGAGATCAGAGATAGAGAGATCATATATAGTATGTATTAAGTTTGAAAAATAAGTAAAATGGATAGTTTTGAAAATAAACCAAAAAATTTAATAAAAACATTTAATTTTATTTAATTAAATCAAAATTTTAAAAAGTGGGGCATGAATAAATGAGTAGGGGGTTTGCCAATATCACCACTCTTATTTTTTTCAATTGTGTTTCTTGCTCTAATCAGATTTATTTTGTTTACTAGAGAATCCCTTGGATGCTTGCCGCCTGCTTAAAATCAAAAGTACCAGTACCACCGACTCATCTCATTCGTTCAATTAACAATCACACATGCGTGCCATACGATTTCATATGCATGAAATCTGATATGGTCTCCCTAGCTGCTACTACGTTTTGATCATCTCCACCTTCTTGGATGAAAACTAAACTCATAATTTTTTTTGAAGAATCTTTACGATAAGATTTCATACAAGATTTGGATGAATTAAAAGATATACATAACGAATTCTAGATTATAAATATAAACTAGAAACACAACTGTTTTTTTTTTAAATAAATTTGAAATCAGGATATTTTAATAAAAATACATGAATTCCTTGATTACTAAGAGCATCTCCAACCCAAATAGTGGTTTTTGTGCACTATAATAGTGCAACTTTTGTACTATTTAACTATTCCATCTCCAACCCATTGTACCAAATTTTACACTAAAAAGAATATTCCCATTAATATTCCCTTTCTTTTCCTTTTTTTAATATTTTTCAACAACAAAACAGTATACTCAACCAATTAAAAAAAAGGAAACAACTAAAAAAAAGAAGAAATTTATGCGCTATATGGACAGTGTTGCACCAAATCTGGTGCAACACTGTTGATGGAAGCAAATTGGCACTGATGTTTGGCGCAGGGTTGGAGAGCATAATTTGCTCTATTTTGCTGATTTCCTCCCTTTTAGCGCAGGGTTGGAGATGGTCTAAGGTGATGGATATGGAATTTGTAAACAGTGGATAGAAGAAAAAGAAGATTTAGGGAAAAAGAGGAAGTTAGGGAATATAATACTCTTACGAATTTATTCATTAGTTCCCAGGCCATTTATAAGCCAATGAGACACATGCTTACAACTGATGCAACTGATAAAAACAGTGCATGAAATATGGAGGCAGTATTGCTCCTACATCCACTTATTGAAACAATCTACCACTAAATCCTATTCTCAAGCAAAGCCACAATATGAGTATGAGAATTAGAAGAATTTGTAAAATAATAATAATAATGTTGTATGTGAAATTTGCCTAAGTGATGTGTCGTTCGAGAAGAACGAGAATAGCGGAAGACCAATCATGCCACGTCGACAAAAGTCAACTAGTCAATGAAAGGGACACTGACCAGGTCTAGTCACGTCATCAAGAAAGTTCGTATGGAAGTCAGAAGAGTAAGTACCAAGTAAAATTGTCAGGTTAAGAAGTCTTAATGAATGAAGATTCTACTCGTCGAAGATCTCTACTCAGTGAGATCTACTCGGCCAAAACAGAAAATATGACCATATCAAGATACACTGCAAGGAGGATGGCTCGACCAGAAGAGAATCTTGGCGAAGCAAGATTCCGGTCAATCAAGATATCTTCCACAACGAGATTTGTTTATCTAAGAGCATCTCCAATGCAAGTGTGACTTGTGAAAAAAAAAAGATGCCACATAGGATAAATAGACATTCTGTAAATAATTATGTCTCCAATGCAACCGTGCATATCTAACCTCAAGCTGACGTGGCAAAAAAAAAAATAAACATTGTCAACATGACCGTCCACTTTCAGACGGCCTATTGCACAGCTCTTTTTTAGGTTGATTCAGCAAACATTTAAAATTGACATTAATTTTTTATCTATTTTTTGTAAGGAAATAAAATAAAAAAGAAAATATGAAATAAAATTAGACCCGTCATTAAAACAAAATATGTTTTAAATAGAAGCATTGGAGACCAAATTTTAAGTTGGTTGTCTATCAATTCCATATTTATGTCACATAGGAAGCAAGTCTCTTGACATTGTTGTCATGTTAACAATTATTCATATGCAAGCCATTTTTGCATTGTAGATGCTCTAAATCAAACAACTGCAAACCGACTTAAAAACGACGACCAGTAAGGAAGTTTCACCAAGACATGAAGCTTAAAATCACACGTCAACAAGGAAACAAATTGATCTCCTCCAAGATATCAGGAGTCCCTAACCAGACGGAGAATCACCTACATTAATTACGTAATAATCACAAACAGGAAAGAAACAATCCATGCAAGAAGAGTCTTAACAAGATTTGGTATCTTATTAAGAGATAATATCCTTCATTTTTAAATTATATTTGATTGAAATATTAGTTTTGATTTTGAATATAATCTAGGGTAGGTGCTGTCGGCTAAGTAACTTTAATTTTTTTTAATTTTTATTAATAAAAATGGACAATAAAAGAGAAAACTCTTTCATTTTTATTAATTCAACAAGTGATTCTCAAAACATAATACAAGCTACTTAAATAATAAAAGTAAACTGAATCCATTGAGATTATGTTTCTCCCAGAATTCTAAACAAGAAAGAAACAAATCCTAATCAAATGGGAAAGAAACCCAAATAAAAAAATATATAAAATCTCCTAAAAAAATCAAAAGAATCCTAAAACATTAAAAACCTATAAGAAATAAGAATTGATTTTAAAAATCAAATCATAAAATAATTAACTACCTAATTAAATATACAATAAAAAGAAACATAATAATATATTTTAATTACAAAATTATTTTTAAAATAAAAAGTGTTCAAGAAAATCTTCAATAATATCTTCTACATCAATTTGTAATATTTGTTTAGATCTATAAATAAAACTCCAATTGCCTCTACTCAGATCAAATCATTCAGAGTAAGGATTCGAAGGATATTGAAAATATGGATTTGATGAAATTTCTCATGGCTATTATTCTTATCATATCTTCAGTTCACTATGGTAATCTCTCTTTTCTCATACTCACTCTATCTTCAAATATAGTTAATTTGATCGAAAATAACGTTGATTTCATCTCTAGAAAGAGCGGCATCATTCAGTTTGACAATATCTTAGGTTGGAGTGACCCGTTCATTACACTTGTGGTCTGTGTGGTATATTAGACTGATGCAAGTTTTGTTTTACATACATGCAGGTGATGGAGCAAAGTACATACATGGAGGTTATGGAATAAAAGAAGTCGTTGATCCGTTTTGCTATAAGGATTGTTCAGCATCTTTTGGAAATGCTGAATGCGATTTATTCTGCAAAAACGATAAAAAGTTTAGGACTGGGATATGCATCCCTAGTGGCTCGCAGAAGGGACAATGTTGTTGTAGTCCCTAGCTAGCTAGCTAAAATTGTAGAATATCCAAGCTTTATTTATATTGCCTGCTAGCTGCCTAGCTAATTAAATAAATTTTGTAAAATTCAATGTATTAATTAAACTGGTGGTGTATTGGTTGGTCGCTCAAGATCTTTTTTAAAGCAAGGACATCGCTTTGAATCTAATGTGTTTAGATTCATTTGGGATAATTTTTCTGTTTAGCACCTCTACGGCTCTACCCTCTTATTGTATTAAAATCAGCACCTTTTATGAAAGCCATTGATTAATCTAAAAGATTGTTATTAAAAGAATTATCATTTTCTTTTTTTATTTTACAAAAGGAAAAGGCATATCCTTTTATTTTCGTATTTTACAAAAACAAATTAAATAAAAATAAACATACAGTAACTGTAAAAAAACAGTTAGAATCGATCCAGAAATTGTAGGAATTCCTCTTTTTTGTAACTCTCAAATAGCAGCAATTGAAAAAAAAAATGTGCAACAAATTAGAATCGATCAAGAAAATCATAAAAACTATAAAAAAAAAAAACTACAGAGTCGGATCAAATCATCGTTTTCTTCTCGATCGTCCTCCCTCTCTTTTGAAGCTCTTAGACCAGACTAGATTGTTGATGTCAAATTTATTAAAACAAAATTGATATTCTGAAAATCCGTCACCACTTACAAAACATGCTTGTTACTTTATCCATTTCAACCCTTATTTTATGAATTTAAATTTCAACATGTTTATAGCTACTACATCTTTTCAAAACCAATATTAAAAAAAAAATCACACACACTTTTAATGTCCTTGAATTGCAAGTAATGATACACATTAAATAAAAAATAATTCTATCAATGGTAATTATAGCATTGATCATTTGGGTGTTTGTAAAAATACAACTTTCATACTTAAAAAAAATAGTCTAATTCAAATATGTCGAAAATTCAAGTGTAGAAAACTGTAATTCAATACTCAAATGCTAATACCTTCTTTTCTCAATTTTCACTCTTCCAACAATAATTATCATTTTATATAAACCAAATATAGAGTTTTGAACTGTTTTTTTGTATAAAATTTATAGTTGAGAAATGACGAAAATCCAGTCTCAAGATCAACAGCAAAATAGAGAAATGCAGATGGATAAGAGAAACTCGATGATTTTGACTCAACTGTTGTTTTTCTTTTTCATTACTGCTATTTGAGAGCTACACAAGTGAGATGAATTCCTATGATTCCTTGATCAATTATAACTCTTGGTTTTTTTATACTATTTTTGCTATATGTTTCTTTTTATTTAATTTGTTTTGTAAAATAAGAAGACAAAAAAAAGGATAATCCTTTTTTCTGTTTTGTAAAATAAGAAAATTATAATTATTTTAATAAAAATTATTGGACTAATCCAATGGCATAAAGAGGTGCTGAACAAAAAAGTTAGGGCCAGTTTACAGATCACCGATATACCATATACCTTTAAAATTTTACATGTGATCATGACTTTTTTGGTGTGATTGTTAGGTTTATGTTTTTTGTTGGCAAAATTCTATATCAAAACGTTATTTGCTTGTAATAGTCTAGTGGCTTAGGTGGTTTGTGTGATTCTAAGCTTCAAAAAGAATGACTACTTTCCTAGCAAGCAAGTCTTCAAAAGGTGTTACTTCATTGTCAAATTAAGGTAAAATTTAGACCTTAACCTCTTGCAAGGCTTTAGGTGTGCGTTTGGCACCTGGATGGGACAGGACGGGACTGGACTGAACAGGACATGACATGACAGTTGTTCCGAATTGTGTTTGGAATGCATGGGACAGAAATGTTAATTGTACTGTTATACGTTTGGTATGGCTGAGACGGGACAAGAGGTTTAAATGATCAGAGTGCCCCTATTGTGGTGTTTAATGTTTGTTACTACATAATAGTGACAAATGGGACAGGACAAGTCAGAATTTATATGATTTTATTAAATAAATATATTTATATATTATATTTAACAAAAATAATAATATTATAATTGAAAAATATTCCTAATTAATAATTTAATATAATTATTGTTGACAATTTCCTCATTATTTTTACAATTTCCTCCTTGGTCACTTCCTTATCAATTTCATAGGAAAAAAAAGGTTGAATGGACTTCCTTTATCAATGAGTCATATTGTGCTGTACTTGAAATTAATTAGTAAAAATTTTAATTACTCTGTGCCTTTACTTTACAAGAAAACTTTGCACAAAACTAAAACTTGCTTACTAATATATTTTTGCAAACAGCATGCTTTTTTATTTCCATTGTTTAAATACACATCAAATCTTGGATCATAATTTTCACCTTCTCTTTTATCTATACTACAAAGTACAAATTGATAGATAGCTTATTAATTTGCATGGAATTAGAAATAAAATCTAACTCATCAACATCACAAGCATCTCATCTAATTGAAAATAAAGACTTCTTAGTTCACAACCTAATAGCTTATCATCCATGACACTAACGTGTTCACAATTCAAACAAAATACATGCTTCAAACATGTTCATAAAATCATAAATGAAAGTGTTCACTCCTCTATAATTGCCTTCACGAAATCTGGCTTGTAGGAGTCATTCAAGCCATTCCAAATTCGCAACTGGTTTGGCTTATTTCCAAAATACATTACAACTCGTATCACTTGCATACGATCAAGACGTATACCCTCTAGCTCAACACCTAAATGGGTCATTGCATCCCCTCCCGTAATAGCCTCGGTCAACTTAGCAATATCCGCGGATGTCCTTTCCATGCTTTTTTCAAAGACCTTGGTGATGTCTTCTGTTGTTGAACTGACATTCATCTTTCTCTTCCGCTTTGATGTTTCTCCCGTATTTGGGTTAGAGGAAGCAGAGGCAACATTTGAGGGAGTTGACAAAGGCAACATTTGATGTCTTCTGTTGTTGAACTGACATTCCTCTTTCTCTTCCGCTTCGATGTTTCTCCCGTATTTGGGTTAGAGGAAGCAGAGGCAACATTTAAAGAGTAAAATCAAGTGATTCTCACGTTCATCCATAGCTTCATATTTCACAAATCAAACAAAACAAGCATATATTCAGTCAAATTAATCCATATATCTTGCTAAAGCTAAATCAAGAATGCAAGGAGTGTCATCATTTTAAACAAATAAAATAGTTGTTAATTACATACAATAAAGTACCTAATATCTAAACGCAATACAACTTCGCACACTTAGTCTAAAACAGTGATTAACTAAAAGAAGAATATATATATATATGTACAGGACAATTATTAAAGCATCAGCAATAATTTGTGTTTAATATTTCCATGTTACAAGCTATATGTTATCATTTGTCCAACTCATATGTTTTTGTATATGTTGATATGTTCACTCTAGCTATTGTGATTAAGTGCTTCCGGATGTGACGAAGGTCGATGCTGGTTTGAAAAGTTACCACTGCAGGGAGAAATGTTTTATTAGGTTAACTCTTTCGGATAAAGTTTAGCATAATCAAATGTGATGAAGGAATTCTCTTCACTTCTTTCGCCGATTTACAAGACATGATAATTCTGTAATAGAAGCTAGCAGGGACAAGTGACATTGATTATCAGGTTTGCGGTCAAATTGAATGACCATATAAATTCTCATAGCAAATGTAAAAGTGGCTACTGGTCATTGCCATTGCAGCGATAACTAGTCCCCAGAACAAGTAAATAAATAAATGGCAATCACATCTTATTGTAAATTAAGTCCTCATACAGTCTTGTAATATGGACTCAAATGCCATAAAACTTTTCCCTGCATACAACAGCCATCAAATTAAATTAATCCAAGCTATCCAGTTTATGGATTGGTTGGAGATTGGAAAAGATCAATTAACGTATACATGTGATATGTTAATAACTAAATAATTAATTTTCAAAATTATATATTCAACCACAGCATGTATATACACTTAACTTACTATAATTTGTCATAGGTATTGTTAATTTATTGTCAAAAGTAATTCATTTCATGTTCAGTATTACTAATCGTCTAATTGTTTGAGTTTATCTTGTAGTTCTACTAATATTTTTCAACTTCAAGAGCTAAACATCAGTATTTTTCATTTTTCTCCATTCAACCGATATTTCCATAAATTCGGACCCCATTCTATCCATCTGTACCGATATTTACTTCATTCCATACCTAAAAGCATGTGGATCACGCCAATAAGCCTATCGTTAACTGAAACATATAAACAAACACTTGGTAGGCAAAGTTTAGAGTGAGGATTTATTGTGTCCAATTGCACAGCAAAAATCAAAAAAATAAGTTTTCTTTTTTGACTCATTTTCCAATTAGCTTTCAATTTCATTTATAATTATTAAACGTGCCTCACATTTATATTTTTGGTGTGAAACACATGTCTTCCTGTGTCGAAATCTGTTCGATCTGCATCATTATAAGCTTAATTTCTACCATTGAAATGACCTAATTAATTTCCTGGTTAAATAAATTAATAAAGAAGAAAAACTTCACCGTCCAGCCACAGCCCACAGGTCACCATAATTAACACCACAGTAGTTTACACTACACAGCCAGAAGAAAAAAAATTAATTGATAATCATGGGTGTCTGGTCACGTTGTTCTTTCCTAGCCATAACTCATTTTAATTTCAAAGAAACCAACAATAAAGACTTAGCAGCCACCAGAAAAACCAAAGAAAAAGAGAAAAAGAGGTATTAATCAATTAATTATGGTAACAAAAATCTGATCCATCTGATCCATCGATCATAACAAAAATTAATAGAATACTCAAATATATCAATGAATACATACCATATTGCAACAGTCACAATGTTATGGTAAGAAGCCATGATTCAAGCACAAATAAGGCATACAAGAGAGATCCGAAAAACTAAAAGAAAAAGGATAAAATTTGAGAAAGACACGAACCTGGCTTTGAAGAAGAAAGGCAAAAGCTGCTGCTAGCGACAATGGCGGCGAGTTTGCACGACCCCGACGAGGATGGATCTGCAACTGGTGGGTCTGAGAGATAGACAGAACCGGCTGATGATGAGTGAGTGAGAGTGAAACCTTGATTTCACGATCAGTTTTTTTTTATTATTTTAGAGTTGATATTTTTGTAAATTTTGAAAGTTTTAAGGGCAAAAATATATTTTCATGATTTGTCTCATGCATAAGACAAGTTTGGCCGAGGGTGTAAGGTGGGACAAGTTTTTATGGTTTTTGTACCATGTTGTTCTGTCTCGTCCCATGCTAATGGCTCGCCAAACATGGAACAACAAAAAGTTGTCCCGTCCCGTCCCTGTACCAAACATACCCTATGTGCACACAAACACACATTTCATGCTTATGTGTCTCTACATCGTTGTGTAAATTATATGTAGCACACACGTTCACATTACGTATGTTCATGCATTAGTTCGTAAATATTTCTAGTTTAACATGTTCTAGGAATTAGAATTAAGAAATGTCATATTTGAATGTGTTTGTGCATTTTGATGTTTGATTTTATTTTTCGGTTGAATATCTCATCATGGAATATTTTTTTCTTGAGATTTTTCCGTTTATATGGGTTCAACTATGTTAGGTTTTGTTCCTAGTAGAGTTCTGAGCGATTCGGTATCTCACACAAGTGGTTTCGAGTGTTTCCGAGCCTTTTTCGGGTTATTTTATGATTTAGGGGTATCTTGGAAAATTCGAAAGTGATTTGGAGAATTTCTAAGTCCATTGAGACATTCTCTATGTTGGTTGGAGTTCAGGATCGATTTCGTAATCATTGGATTTCTCGGAATCGATTTCCGAAAGTCGGGATCGAAATTGGTCTTGGCTTGGGCATGTATGTCTCTACTAACCCCTGTCCGCTGGTATATCGTTTCCACAAATCCATCGTAGGCTATGTTTTCTTTTTTTGTTAGACGTACTAAAAATGAAATAGGCCTAGTAAACCGGTTACCCTTTCAATGCTCACCGCATTGAACTAACAGCTAAGACATGGTATCCGTAGGCCCTGGAAAAAAAAATTAAAATCAGTCATCTTATTATACCTGGGCTCAAAACATTTATGCCAGGCTCAGTTCATCTTATTTACAGGGCTCAAACAATTTTATAACAGGGCTCAAGACATGGGTTCCATATAACAATTACAGTATCAAACAACAATAACTGGAAATGGGGTTTGTGTATGTAGTATTGTTGGGTGTAGTTAAGGTGTTTGATGAAATAAGGTGCAATAGAGAAAAGTTCTGGAATTCGTTTGAGGATAGAGCTGTCCATGAAGACTACAAATTGACAACTGTCTAAGAAATGTTTTTCACCATGATTAGATGTGTAAGTGATGCCTTTCTCACGGACTAATTGTTGTTATGCACATGATCACTTGCTTTTGGCTATCTTCTTTTTTCAACAATGTGTTTCCTATGGTCACTAGCAAATTATTTAAGTTTAGGTGAGTGCAGTGGGGTATTTTTTTTCTTCTGAAACATATTTCCTAGTTTAGGCACTAGCAAATTATTTAACGTCTCTACACTGCACATTTAAGTTCTATGGTCACTACCGATGTCTTTCATATTCCTAGGTACAATTATGTTAGGCCTAAGTATGGTTCTTATGTCATTGAATTTTTCTTCCTTACGTGAAATTAAACATTATTCCTAGGAATAATGTCCCAATTCTCAGGCCTACAACATTCCTCTCAGACTTAGTTCATCTTCTGTTTCAAAATCAATAACAGCACCTAGAAACATATTTCCTAGTTTAGCCATTAGGGTGTTCTGTTTCTGCAGAAACATATTTCCTAGTTTAGCCATTAGGGTATTCTGTTTCTTCAGAAACATATTTCCTAGATTAAAACATATTTCCTAGATTAGCACTAGCAAATTATTTAAGTTCTGTCTACTGCACATTTTAGTTCTATGGTCACTAACAATGTGTTTCCTATACACATTTGTCATTTCAATCTACTGGTGCCTCTTAACCTCTGAAGTATGTTGAATGGCTTTAGTTGCATTTCTGGTTATTCATGTGATAGTTTGAGCTGTTACAGAAAAGCTTGATGTGTAAGAGGTATTTCATCAAACACCTTAACTACACCCAAAAATACTATATACACAAACCCCAATTCATAGTCAACAAATCCAAAACCCTCGATCCCTCATTATATCCAAAACATTTCAAACTTAAACAACAATAAAAGACCGAGACGACAATTGCATTTCAAACTTCTGTGTCATTTCGGACTTACATTGACTGTGTATGCTCGATTTCAAACTTGACAATGTAAGTTCGATTGAATGAGGTGGCGACACTGTCAAGCTCGATTGAAGGAGGTGGCGGCACTGTCAAGCTCGATTGAAGGAGGTGGCGGCACTATCAAGATTCCGGTCGCCTGTAAGATTCTGATCGGGAGCAGGATTCCAACGGAAAGGACGATGGGATTTGAACAGTAATGGATTCCGATCGACATCGGAGAGGACAGATTGGATGGATTTGTTGTAGGAAAACTCTTGATTGTTTTGGTGGCACTGTGAAGTCGAATGTTTTGATTTTCATAACTCAGCACTAAAGAAGAAGAAGAAGAGAAGGGTAGTTTCATCCTTATACTTTGTAAAAGGGTAATTTAGATATTTTGCAGGGTTTAATTGTAGAGGATATTATTGTCTTACAAAGGCTATTTCCTAGAAACTAAACATTAGGGAATGCCATATTTGTAATTTTTTTCACCAGTGAGCTAATTCCTATAAACTAAACATTGAGATAGGCTAGATATGCAAGGGCTCCTATATATATATATATATATATATATATATATATATATATATATATGTGTGTGTGTGTGTTTTTTTTTTATTTTGAAATATGCTACACACTCTGAATATAATTCTCCATCTAATAACCATTTTGATAATGGTGACCCAAATTGATGGTCACCAGGATAATTATCCCTTCTATTTTTTTCAATTGTGTTTCTTGTTCTAATCAAATTTATTTTGTTTACTAGAGAATCCCTTGGATGCTTGCCGCCTGCTTAAAATCAAAAAGTACCACCGACTCATCTCATTCGTTCAATTAACAATCACACATGCGTGCCATACGATTTCATATGCATGAAATCTGATATGGTCTCCCTAGCTACTACGTTTTGATCATCTCCACCTTCTTGGATGAAAATTAAACTCATAATTTTTTTTGAAGAATCATTACGATACGATTTCATTCAAGATTTGGATGAATTAAAAGATATACATAACAAATTCTAGATTATAAAAATAAACTAGAAACACAACTGTTTTTTTTTTAAATAAATTTTAAATCAGGATATTTTAATAAAAATACATGAATTCAGGGAAAAAGAGGAAGTCAGGGAATATAATACTCTTACTAATTTATTCATTAGTTCCCAGGCCATTTATACGCCAATGAGACACATGCTTACAACTGATAATAACAATGCACTACACCACTAAGCAACTGATAAAAACAGTGCACGAAATATGGAGGCTGTATTGCTCCTACATCCACTTATGGAAACAATCTACCACTAAATCCTATTCTCAAGCAAAGCCACAATATGGGTACTGACGTGGTCTCCTCTCTTGCCTGAGCTGCATCATAGTGAAAGTAAACTTAATTTCCTTAACTGGAAAATACATATCAGTGATTTCTAAGTGGATGGTACACAGAATTTAATTCCCAAAAAATTTAATAAACACTGAAATTCACAGGAGCACGCCATCAGTAAACACCCCCTAACCCAAAAAAAAGGGAGACTAATGGGAGATAGAAATTAGATAACTACTATAGATGACAAAGTCCAAACCGTCAGTTTAAAAGTAATCCACAGTAACTTGGATCAAAGTTCTACTCGGTAAGTAAATGTCAGTTCAACTTGTCCTGTCCATAGAAGTTTGAACATGTGCGATTTTTAAAATGGTACAAGTAACAAGTTGATACAATCAGTCACACAACTAATCTATCCTACGATTGCAAATTGATAATTGTCTCTCCAAATATAAGGAATAGAAACGTTAGAAGGTTGATGACATTAAAGCAATAAATGTAAGCCTGTAATTTCTAAATTATCTGCTGTACCAAAAAAATTGCACACCGAGGAATTCCAGGACCAAGAACCAGAGCTTCTGCTTATATAAAAGGTATTCCCCCACTGTATTACTTACAAGCAGAAACTAGTAGCATGACTAGATCACGCTACAGTCTACACATGCTCTGTGCTACAGGTCCTCAGGTCGGGAAATCAATGATGTGCGATACTGCTACCTGCAAAATAAAATATCACTTCAAAACAGCACGCCCCTCTGCCTCCATACATTTGTTGTTTAGTTGTTACCTCTGTTTTGTTCTATGAACATATGAAGACAGATCCTGATTACAGCCCTAGCAATGGCAAAGAAGAAACTAAAAACCCTTGTTTCCATTTGCACAAACTAAGAACATTATAAAGGTTAAGATACAGATGAATGTTTATCAATTAAATACTATGGTCAAACGACTGACCAACTTTATGCTCGAGCCTTCTTCGCAGGTTGTAAATCATCGTCATAATGGCCACCATCACCATCCCCCTCCTTATCCATCTTCTTTCTGGCTAGTATCTTATTAATCTTATGAAGCTCATTAGTAAGCTTTTGGTCCTTGTTCTGTTTTCGTGTCTTCCGACCATCTTGCATTTTCACACCAAACTGAAAGGCAGCCTTTGGCATGGCTTCCTTCTGCTCATTGTATGTTGCCCAATCCTCTTCTGACTCAAAATCCCACCGATGGAGACGACCCTTTGCCTGTTGAGAAGTATGTTGACAGTATAGTTAGCAACAATTATAGATCCGAACAGACCAGATACCATTATACATCTAGCTACTAATATAAAGCTTATGTAAGAGTTCATCGGTATGAGGTAGTTTATTCACACCAAGCATAGCTGTTTTGAGTTTCTCACGAGGTGAAAGACAGATGAAAATGCCAAACCTGGCTCCTTTTTTCCAATGCATAATAATTTATCCCATTACATCGATGCCATATAACAAGAAATTAATTAAATAAAAGTAAATGGATCATGCATGTATCTTACTAATATTCGAAGTAAGAGAGTTAACTACTAATCTATTCTAAAATGAACACTTACCCTTCCACCCATATCCATTTTTGACAAGTCATCCTCATCATCGCTGTCCAATACCTCACGGTTATACTCTTGATACCCCGGATAACATTCAGAATAACTCTCAGAGATGAAGTTAGGATCCTTTTCTCGAGCATCTTTCTCTCTCAATTGTTGAAGCCTCTGATCATCCCTCTTGAATACAGAACCTAAGCCCCGATCCTTCTCTTCTTGACTCATGAACCGTGGATCTTGAGCTACATCTAAACCAGCTTGGACATCATAGGCCTGCATGTCTGTCTGGAGGTATTGTTCTGGATAAGCCAATTGCTCAGCATATTGGTAGTCCTGCCACTCCCCCTGGTAGCCACCAGCCAATGCTTGTGCTTGCATGACATCATATCCATTCTGAGACCAAATAATTAATACAGAGAAGACAGAAAAATGATCAACAAAAGGGACAGGAGCAATCAATTTTAACGAGGCAAAATATAAGTATTATAATTATAACATTAAAAGCTCATTCTTATAATTTCCTCTGTGCAATTGGTATTTGTGATTGTGACATAAATATCAATTTCTTCTTCAGTTGCTTATAAACTCAAAAAGATAAAGGATTGTGATGATCAACTTACCATATCTTGCCAGCTTTGAGGAGGCTCAGGAGGTGGCACAGGACCATAAGCAGGTTCACTGAAATAGGAAACTTTTTCCTTATTTCGAGGAGACTCTTCCATATCCTCTGAAATTGGGCTTTGGCTCATCTCTTTACCAGGAACCTCATAGTCAATGCCCTCCCCCACAAATATGTCTTCTTCTTCTGCTGCTGCTGCTGCTGCGGTAGCAACAATCGGGCCTTGTTTCTCTCTTGAATCGATATGATTTTTCCTGGGAGGTGGAGGAGGTGGTGGCAAGATCTCTCTTTCAGTTCTATAATTTGCTATTCCACCATTAGGTTTTGATGACTTATCCTCTTCATCAAATTCATTACGGAAAATCGAAGTCTTTCCTGTAACAGATAAGTTTGACAATGATGATAAAAGCCTTGGTTACACAATAAATAGAATATCTGACGACTGACATAATGTATACAATCAAGAATCAAAATAGCAGGTAAAAAATCCTAACATGGATTATACTCTGATTTCTGTTCCAATTAACCAATTATGGAATTCCATCAGCCATAATCACATCAAGCAAACAATACTTAACATGCAAAAAACATATTGTGCAGCCAATGCACTTATTTAAAACACTTTTCTCAAAACCCAAGTTTAGTCAGAACACCCATGTGAGAAGGCTTTTGAACAAACTGATACGGTTTCAAATAATGCAAGCTTGGATGAAGCACGTTCCCAGTTTCCCACAATAATGCCTACCACTGAAATGATGTTGTATTCCTCAACAAGGACTTGAAACGCGTTCAATCACTTCATAATATGATATCTTATGACTTCCACGAAGATAATATGCTGCCTTAAATTATGCACTTAATCACGCCAAGGATCCAAAAATACATTAAAACAATTATGTCTGTTAATTCATAACCAAGAGCAAACAAGAAATTTATTACCTTTCGCATCTCTTTCCTTCTTTTTCTTCTTGAGAACCTTCCCAGATGACCCAAGGCGAAGATATGACATAATTTTAGCGATTCGATCTAGCACAGAACCATCAACACTGACAGTAACCATTTCCTGCACAATAAATAGAAACCGAATCAGATACACTGTTCAACAATAGAATAAATATGGCTTGATTGAAAGGAACCACCCAAAAGAATGGAAAAATGAAAATACAGACTTCTGGAACAGGGCAGTCAGCTTTGCTCCGATGCAAGGTAGTGGGTATATCATTAGAGTATCCTCCCTCCTAACATGCAGAAAAGAGAAAAGAATCAGCTTGACAACTTAAACAATCATTGTCAGAAAAAATGAAAACAACGAAATAAAAGCAAATCTATGGCATCACTCCCTTGCATTAAACTATGAACTTGCATATTTGTAGCTTAATAACGATAATACGATGCTTTTTCTTCAGAGGATCCATAGCAAATTTCAATATTCAACCTTCACTGTTCTCTTCTTTATATGTTTTGAAAAAAAATATTAGCAGAACTATCAGATGATTCACTGATCATGCATATCTAGTCAGGGTGAAGCACCAAAACAAAAAGATGTCCCATGATAACACGAAAATTGTGGTTCATGGTCAGTGAAAACAAATCACCGATAATAACAAATAGGAGATTGTCAACAATGAAAACAATTAGAAAGAATGAAAAGTTGAAAAGTATTCATAAGGTGAAAATTTATTATTCATGTGACAGATGGACAACATGGTAGTCCATAATAACAATAATCATGGTATATCAGTATATGACATTCTTCTGTAGAACATCTTTGATAAGGGAGACATGTAAGAACACTTACATGTCTCCATAAAAACAATAAGCATGAAAAGAGACGAGATATTTACCATGTTAAAGATAAATGACATTCGACCAGGAAGGAACATCTCATTTGTCTTGATAACAGTTTGTGGCTTGACAGTCCATTGATATACTGACTGAAAGAGGGATAAAGATAAAAACACAAGCAATTTATGCCATGTCATGAAGTGACAACTTCTCATGTAAAGCTAAACAAGATACAGTTTTTCCATAGCGTCAATTCTCTCAAGAAATAGATGCACCTTGGCAATCGCAGTGCGAAATGACAGTTGTTGGTCTTCCTTCGAAGCTCTGTCAATGAATTACAACATATCTCAGACATAAATACAATGATAGGCCATAAATTAACATGAACAACCTTACAACCGAAAAAGACATCATTATATTATTTATATGATTATGATGTTGAAACTTTTCCTATGGCTACATTTTACAGGAGAGAGGCAATAAAGCAGAAGATGCAGGATAATATTCACCCAACTTATCAACTACAATATGACAGTGAAAACTTAAATTTGTAACTTCAGTTATTAAATTTCATCACAGAAATAATATCAAAGTAATTTTTCATGAAGTCAAATCCTTCAATGAAACTGAAATTAGCTAATATGTAAAAATTTAATCATTCTGCAAGAAATGTTAAAGCTGTGGATCATATCACAAATGAAATTTTAGACTTGAGATTATACTCTAGAAACTCAAACTTTTTAGTTGAAGATATTTCATAATTACCTAGCGTTTCCGTCTGCATCATCTCCAGCATCCGGCTTCTTGACAATCTCACTTCTCACTTTGTTAAGTAATGCATAATCCAATCCTTTGACCAAATGTGTGTGCTCCACATCACCTGAACAAAAAAATGCAGCCATAACTCATCAAAAGGAAATGAAATTTATAAAACAAAAAAAAAACAAAAAAAAAACCTCAAATCTTCTCTATTTCCTAATGCCACCGAAAAATTAACCATCCAAAATGTAAATTTGATATCTTCGCAAAACCTCTACGAATCATAACAAATGCATGATCATTTTAAATGAAATTAACTTCATATTGACCTGAAACAAATGCATGAAGTACAAAAGTTAAAAAATTGCATCAATTAGGATAACACTAACCTCCAAGGTACTTGCTCTTCTCGATAGATAGCTTGTGCGCATCAGCCAACCTACAAAAATCAATCCAAGGATCAATATAACGAAGAAAAATGTAAAGGTTCCGCAAAAGTATAATAAAGTGAGGTCTAACCGAAGATCAATGTTGCCAGGAGGAGCGACGGCATGAAAGGAGCCCAACTCGGTGGGTTCATAATCCGGATTTTGATCCTCTCTTCGCTCCTTAGCTCGGTCTCTATATTTTGGTAGCTCCGGTTCCTCTGCTTTCTCTTCTCTGCACAAATTCACACTCTTGAAAAAACCGTACCAAATTGTTATATTTTGTTATAAGCAGATGATTATTATATTAACGCTTACTTTCGGCGAGCGATCTTCTCCTTGTAAGATTTCTTTGCAGATGACATTGATGAATTTTTTTTTTTTTTTTTTTGTTCTGGTTAGGGTTTACAGTACTGAGAAGTTGAGGGAGGTCACATTGAGCGAGGAACGGGGTTGAGCTATTGGATTACAAAAATACCCTCACGTGTATAAACACTTGAACTATTTTCAGAAGAAAATAAACCCTTGAATCTGCGCCACGTGTTATATAGTTTACAAAAATACACTTGCATATGGTCTCTTTCCCAGTATCAAACGCACCGTTTTGCGTTTCGTGGCCCACGTCGTTAGTGTAAAACGGTATCGGTTAAAAAAAATAAAAATAAAATAAAAAGTTAGGCTATTATCACTTTTGTGTTTATACGTGGAAGACAAAATATACAAAGGCAAAAATGTAAAAGTTGAACATAAAATATATTTTACATCATTTTTTTTAAGTATTAAAAAAAATATTTTACATGATTGAAAATTGAAATGCAATTTATTAGTTTATACTTTTAACTATAAAATACTACTATTTTTTTTATTAAAAACATTGATTAATTACAAAAGTGCAAATTTATATGAAAAAAAAAACTATAATAAAAATTTGGGTCAATGATTTCTAGAACCACTGATTTGGTGATGCTGTCCTTAAATGGTCATTAATTTTTTTAAATAGATCAAATTATATTTTGTTATAAGCAGATGAATATTATATCAACGCTTACTTTCGGCGAGCGATCTTCTCCTTCTAAGATTTCTTTACAGATGACATGATGAAATTTTTTTTATCTTGTTTTGGTTGTTCTGGTTACGATTTACACTTTATAGTACTGAGAATGAGAGGTCACACAAACTAGGATTGAGCGAGGAACGAATAGAAGCGAATATCGGATTATGAAATATCCTCTATACCTAAAACACGAACAATTGAATACATTCCAAAAAAGGCAAATTACACTGATTTACCCTACTTATATGCATAATTACATAAAAACTGGTGAAAATTATAATAACAGTCACTTCCCGTTGCGTTAGTCAATCACGGAAAAAGACTATCAATTTTTGCCCTTGCACATGTAATGAATAAAAAAAAAATTGATCAACCATGGAGCACAGACCGATCTCCATTGAGAGCCCCCTTGTTGATCTCCATTATTGGAGATGACAATCAGATAAACACACATATAATGAACAGCTAAATCTCACCAAAAACAATTCAAAACAAAACTGCTTGAATTTTTATTTTATTTTTAGGAAAAGTAAATGAAAAATAGATGAAACGAAGATCTGCTCCACGAAGCAAATTAGTCTCGATGGAGGAGTATATATGTGATATATAAAAACTCAAAATAATTAGATTGAGAGAGAAAATTTATAAGACGTAATTTTGTACCCTATGTATTTATTCCCAAGCATATTTAAAGGTAAACAAATTAACTAACAATGCATACAAAAAGGAAACACTTACAACTAAGTGCATTAAATAAGAAAACCAACTTAGTGGAGCAGAAAATATAAACGTGCAACCTAGTTACAAGGAAGGACTTATGCTAACTACAAGTATGCATGCTAATTAATTGGAAATAGTGGGGTTTGATGGAGACTCTTCTACATAGACGTGGATCATGGCAATAGTTCATGTATCATTCCCCTCCATTGGCAACATCATTGTTTGCAAGGATAAAATTCGGGTAAGTCTTAAAAAATCGCCCCTGATTCTCCTTTATGGCATCTTCTCGAGGTGCTCATTTCCACTTGACAAAGATTTCTATTTTTGGAAGATAATTTCTCTTGCGAGTGATGAGATGGTTAAGGATTGATTCTGGTTGAGGTAAGGGAGGCTGAACAAGGGAGTTTGGTATGATTGGTCATACCTTCAGTTTTAGTAGACTCACATGGAAAACATCATGGATTTGAGAACCCTTCGGCAAATCCAACTTGTATACAACCGAACCCACACAAGCGAGAATTTTAAAGGGTCCAAAAAACGAGAGGAGAGTTTTAGGGTACTCTAGAAAGAAATCGTAAACTATCAATACGTTGAAGTTCCATGTAAACAAAATCGCTCACATTAAACACAACCACGCACTGATGTTTGTTAGCTTGAGTTTTCATCCGAGACTGAGCTTCCACCAAATTACGGTGTAAGTCTTTTAAAATTGACTCTCAGTCCCGTAGGAAGTCAACAACAGTTTGAATTCAGGTGGGACCTGGCACATATTTTAACAAAGTAGGTGGAGGAATACCGTAAACTACTTCAAAAAGCGAAACCTTGGTAAAAGAATGAACTGAAGTATTGTAGTTGAATTCCGCCCATGGTAGCCAATCAGCCCATTGTTTCGGTGGGTCACTAGTGAAACAACATAGGTATTGCTCCAAGGGTGTGGTTAACCACATTAGTTTGACAGTTGGATTGTGGGTGATAACTAGAGTTCATGCAAAGCTGGGCACCTTGTAATTGAAACAGAGTTTGCCAAAAATGGCTAATAAAAACCTTGTCGCGGTCACTAACAGTAGAAGTATGATTTTTATAGAGCTTGACAACGTTGTAGATAAAAGACTATGCAACCTTTGAAGCTTTGATTGGGTGACTTAGCGGGATGAAGTGAGCATATTTAGAAAATCGTTTCACCACCAAAACATCGGACATCAATAAAGTCCATAATTACTATTTTACCTTGTGAAGTTCGTTGCCCTTCGATAAAGTCCATAGAGACATCGGACCACACTCTAGTCAGAATTGGCAGCGGTTGTAGAAGGCCGGCAGGACTTGTGCAGTCATGGTTACAACGTTGGCAGGTATCACATTCTCTGATGAAGGTGTTGAAAAATGAGTGCATACGAGGCCACATAAAACTTGTCTTCACTCGGGCCAAGGGTTTTATGATAACCAAAGTTTTCGCCTAAAGAAGAGTTAGGACTAAAAGAACTCTAGATCAGTGGAACCAAACACCATCTTGCTTGATTTATTGGATCAGTCCCGATGACGATGATAAAGTTTCCATTTTGATGTAGAATAGGTCATTGTGCACTTCTTGTTGAAGCTTGTTCCACCAATTAGACACAGATAGAGAAATGGTTAAGAGTTCAAATGATGCAACCCGAGAGAGAGCATCAACCTCTTGGTTTTCATGTCCCTTTTTTATATTAAATCACATAGTCATACCCTAAAAGCTTTGGTAACCATCGCATCTGTGTCGGAGTGGTGATGCATTGCTCTAGTAGAAATTTAAAACTATTCTAGGCAATTTTGAAAATGAATGGTTTGCCCAAGGGATACGGTCATTATTTACGATTAGCCTTTACCATTATCAACATTTACTTCTCATAGGTAGAGAGTGAGAGAGTCGAACCTTTTAGAGCTTCACTGAAAAAGGCAATAGGTTGTTCGTGTTGCCTTATGTTAGGTTTAGATTTTGTGTTGGCTTTATTTCGTATCAAAACACTTTGTGTTTGTAATGATTAGTTGCCTATGTGGTTCGTGATGATTTGAGCTTCAAAGATGGAAGGCGACTTATCTTGCGAACAAGTCCTCAAGAGGTGGCACTTCATCGTCAAGTTAAGGTAATGAGACATTAACCTCTTGCAAGGCTTAGGATGAGCACACACTGACCGGCGCATTCCCATACTTGTTTTAGGCCTATATTTCTCATTATTTATGCTATATTCTCGAGTGAAATTGGTTGTTTAATGTGTTTTATGAGCATTGTGTAGATAATCATCCATAAATAAGGTGTTTGAACTTAATTAGAGAGTTTGGAGGCAAAAATGGCTGAAATTGTAAAGGCTTGTGTAGAATGTCTAACTTGTAAAGATCATATCTCCCTCCCCAGATCAAACTAGGTTGAGATCTATATATATTCGAAATCCTCGAATGTCTTGTATTCTGAAAACTTTAAGGCTCAAGGATCGGAGTTTTCTAGAGGAAGTGATGGTCGTTTTAATAGTCGAAGGTCAGTGCTGAGAAAGTCAACCGCCTCTTGGACCGCGGTTAGTGGTAAAGGTTTTCCATGTTTTTGACCGCGGTTGACCTATGGAGCAGTCCTATGCCGCGATTATGTTTATTTTTTACGGAAAGGCATTCTGAATTGGTCCAGAATTGTCCCGAAACTTCTCAACCAAATCTTAATGAATTTAGAATACCAAGAGAAGTTTATGTTTAGGAAACTTCCTAAACTCAATTAGAAGTCAATCAAAAGAGGAAAACCAAGTTAGAAAAGAAATTTTATTCATTGATTCATAAGAATTCCTACTTGGAGGATTTACTAAACTTGGAAGAATTTAAAGCTCACAATGAGAAATTATCTGTAAATACCAAGAGTTTTCTATAAGAGAGAGAGAGAGAGAGAGAGAGAGAGAGAGAGAGAGAACCATCCAAGGGAGATCCTAAGCCACCAAGGGGGCTGTCCCCCATCAAGTCACCACTCCATCAGTACACCACTTCAAGACCCATCCATCCATTGCAGAGAAAGGAAAATAAGAAGATTCACATTTGACTTAGTGGAATCTACTAACAACAAGAAAAATTGAAGGAGCTCTTTGATGACTTTCATGGGTTCTATAAATTCAATATTTTCTCTTTTCTTCATCCCTATGATGTGTAACTAAATTCATAATTAGGGAATCGTTGAATCTTATGTGAATGCTCATGTTTGAATTGACTGTTTATTTACAATTCAAGTTTTAATTTATTCAATTCATCTTGTGTCTTAATCATTTATGTGTGTTGATACATGACTATACGTTGATGCATGTTTTGGGTCTGGATAATTTTGAGAGTTGAGATTAGAGTATTGACTTATACCTAGTCTTGATCAATGTTCAATTGAATGGATAAAATCGATCTTTAACATCGATTTATGCAAAGTAGATTTTAGTTCATAAATTCTCATACTTAAAGGATTCTCGATTATAGTTTACACCATTGACTTATGGGTGAAATATGATTGAGAATACATGATTCATCTCATGATCATACGTTAATAATTATACTAATGATAAGAATGAGCCCTATACTTGAGTTGAATCATGTTAACAAAGTTAATTCCTTATATTGAGTGTTTATATTTGAGGATCATTGATTACCTAGTGTTTTTCATCCCTTGATCACATTCACATAATTTCTTGCTATTAATTGCTTTCGTAGATTAATTTAGTCTTAATTCAATCATCAACTCTCTCAAATTTGGTTACTTTTGCTTAAATCTACTTAGAATTAGTTATAGTTGATAATCATTTTTCCCTGTGGAATGAACTATACTTTCTACTATACGGGTCTTTGTGATTCATACACTTACAAGTTTAGTACAATAAGGTTTTATACATCAAGTTTTTGGCGAATCTACTAGGGATTAGTTGAATTTATTGTGGTGAGATTATTTAGCCCCGAATAAAAGGCTGTGATAATATTTTGTCCTAGCCTTATGTGATATTTTGTTTTCTTATTTTAATTAAATTATTTATATATAAAATAGTACATTTATTTAATCAATTTAAAAATTAATTTAATGTATTTTATTCTTTTTATTATTAATATATTTTATTATAACATTTAAAAACCATTTTTTTAATATCAATAAAAAAATAAATGTTATTTAATTTCAAATTAATTTTAAATAATTTCTTTATTTTTTAAAAATAATTTAATTTTTTAAACCAAATTTAATTTAAGATAATTTTATTTTACTGTTAATTGAATTGATTTAAAAATTAATTTAATATAATTCTCTATCATGTTTATTTATATATATTCATACAAATGCACTAGTTTCATACAAGTGAAACTGGTATTGTTTTAATAATGTACTAGTTTCATACACGTGAAACTAATATTGTTTAAGCAGTAAGAGTAGGAAACAACAATAAATGAAGAAGAAATCAATTGAGGAATTAAGGAAATTGAAATTGAAAATAAATAATTAATTTTTTTAACCAAATATAATTTAAAAGAATGTTATTTTGTTTTTCTTTGAATTGGTTTAAAATGATTTTATTTATTCAAAAATTAATTTAATATTGTGGAATAATATGGAACCTTCTAGTATTATTAAGTGGATTCATGACCACACTACTATATTGACTAGTGTCCTCATGCATGCCACATACAAAGAACTAATGACACATGGCTATTTGGTGTCATCATGTGAGCAATTACAAAGCCTTATAAATAGGCTCTTATTTTGTTATTTTGTAAGTGAGATTACATTTTATGCATGTACAAAATTGTGAGTGGAAACAATACAAGAGAGATATAAAAGTAATTTCTCTCTCATCTTTGTCTTTACTTAACATTTCATTTATTTATTATTTTATAACATTTAATATAATTTTGTACTAACTTTTCACGAAAGACAAGAAACCCTCGCAGGGGAAGGAATCTTTGAAGAGATACAACAACATAGAAATGAGGAAATTTCTATAAATTATACAGGAGGAATGTGGAATCGTGAGGAAACAATCATCGGTGATATATTTTCGTACACAGTGGCTACCAAAATCTTAAATGATGATTATGAGCCTCATAACCTCGATGATTGTAGGCAAATGTCTGATTGGCTTAAATGGAAAGAAGCAATTTAACAGAATTGACTTCATTAACCAAGCGTAAAGTATTTGGACCAATAGTCCAGACGCCTGAAGATGTCAAACCTGTTGGATACAAATGGGTTTTTGTACGAAAACGTAATGAGAAAAACGAGGTGGTGCGATATAAGGCACGACTTGTAGCACATGGTTTCTCACAGAGACTTGGTATTGATTTTGATGAGACGTATTCATTAGTGATGGATACAATTACGTTTCGATTTTTGATAAGTTTGGTTGTCTCAGAAAGACTTGAAATGCGTCTTATGGACGTAATAACTGCCTACCTATATGGCTCACTCGATTCAGATATTTATATGAAAATCCCTGAAGGATTTAGGATGCCAGAAGCATACAGCTCGAGACCTCGAAATTTATATTCGATTAAATTACAAAGGTCGTTGTATGGATTAAAGCAATCTGGGCGCATGTGGTACAACCGCCTCAGTGAATATTTGATTAAAGCGGGATATATTAATAATCCTATATGTCCATGTGTCTTCATAAAGAAATCAGAATCTGGTTTTGCTATTATAGCAGTTTACGTTGATTATATGAATTTAATAGGAACTCCTGGAGAGCTCCTGAAAACTGCCGAATGTTTAAAAAGGAAATTTGAAATGAAAGACCTGGGAAAGACAAAATATTGTCTCGGCCTGGAGATTGAGCATAAATCAGACGGAATACGTATCCATCAATCAGCATATATTGAAAAGATTCTGAAAAGATTTAATATGGACAACGCTCATCCATTAAATACCCCTATGATTGTTAGAAATCTTGATCCTAAGAAAGATCCATTCCGACCACTTGAAGATGGTGAAAAGATACTTGGTCCTGAAGTACCATATCTTAATGCAATTGGTGCTTTATTATATCTGGCTCAATGTACTAGACCAGATATCGCATTTTCAGTAAATTTGCTTGCTAGATTCAGTTTAGCGCCAACTCGAAGACATTGGAATGGGATTAAACATCTTTTTCGTTATCTTCATGGAACAAGAGATTTAGGATTATATTATTCAAAATCCAACAACTTTTCAGGTTTATTTGGTTATGCTGATGCCGGGTATCTATCTGATCCCCACAAAGCTCGTTCACAAACGGGATATGTTTTTACCTATAATGGCATAGCAATCTCCTGGCACTCCACAAAGCAAACTCTTTTGGCTACCTCCTCTAATCATTCAGAGATCCTTGCACTTCATGAAGCAAGTCGAGAATGTATTTGGCTAAGGTCACTTATTTATCATATTCAAAATACATGTGGATTTTCATCATCTACAGAAATGCCAACACCGATATTTGAAGATAATACGGCTTGTATTGCCCAAGTTAGAGGGGGATATATCAAAGGAGATAGAACCAAACATATTTCTCCAAAATTCTTCTATACTCATGAACTTCAACAGAGCCGACAAATTGATGTTAAACAAATACGGTCCACAGATAATCTTGCAGATCTGTTTACGAAAGCATTGCCTACATCAACCTTTGAGAAACTAGTATATGGGATTGGTATGCGTCGACATTGCAAATTATCGGATTGATATTGGAGTTTCAATCAGGAGGAGCGAAATTTTGAATGGACATACTGTACTCTTTTTCCTTTACCGGATTTTGTCCCACTGGGTTTTACCGGAAAGGTTTTAATGAGGCAGTTTTGAATACGTCCAATACCACTTGATCCAGAAGATCGTTGTATATATTTTGTTAAGGTTTTTATCCCACTGGGTTTTTCCTAGCAAATTAAGATACAAGTGGTGAGAATCCAAGGGGGAGTATTGTGGAATAATATAGAACCTTCTAGTATTATTAAGTGGATTCATGACCACACTACTATATTGACTAGTGTCCTCATGCATGCCACATACAAAGAACTAATGACACATGGCTATTTGGTGTCATCATGTGAGCAATTACAAAGCCTTATAAATAGGCTCTTATTTTGTTATTTTGTAAGTGAGATTACATTTTATGCATGTACAAAATTGTGAGTGGAAACAATACAAGAGAGATATAAAAGTGAATTATAAAAGTAATTTCTCTCTCATCTTTGTCTTTACTTAACATTTTATTTATTTATTATTTTATAACATTTAATATAATTTTGTACTAACTTTTCACGAAAGACAATTATTTGCAATTAATTTTTGTCCTATTCTATGTTATGTCAAACAAGATATAGTATTATTTTAGTCCAATCCTTACTACACCAAACACATTACAGTCTAATTTAGCCTAGTCAAATCCAATCCAAACCCTTAAAAATAGTTTAATACAATCCAATCCCGCACACCAAACATAGCCCGTGGACAATTATTAAATATTTAAGGGGGTTTTACAATTTGATCCCAATCTAATTGGGAAACATCACTTTTTTACTCATCAATTCAAATTTCATCAATTTGGTTCTTATATAATTGAAAATCAATCAAATTAGTCCTACTGTTGGTCAAAAATCGTCACTTTGACTAACAGTAGGATTAATTTGGTTGATTTTCAATTATATAAGGACCAAATTGAAGAAATTTGAATTGAGGAGTAAAAAAATGATGTTTCCCGGTTAGATTGGGAGTAAATTATAAAAACCTCTTATTATTAGATATGCCTACATTAAATGATACTATATTTTAAAAAAAAATTCATATAGCATAAAAATAGTTACTTTTGTTGTGGCCACAACACGTGGTATACAATAAATAATATTCTTACAATTTTTTTTAAGAATTTTTTTTCATATTCTAATATATCTAATTATACAACATAACATATAACACTAATAATATTTATTAAAATATATATAATAATAATTTTATATTTCCAATTTCTATTATATATATATATATATATAATAGTCTGAACATCTGGAGTTCACAAAGTCAGCAACATAAGCATTAAATAATACTATTAATAATAATCATATATTTAATAACAATCATATTTTTTTTTTAATTTCCCATATTCTAATATATCTAATTATACAATATAACATACAATAATAATAATAATATTTATTAAATATATATATATATATAATAATCATATATTTCCGGTTTCTGATATATATATATATATATATATAATAGTCACAACTTCTGGAGTTCACAATATTAAATGATACAATTAATATATATACATATTATTTATATAATAATCATATTATTTTTTTTAAATTCTCATATTCTAATATATCTAATTATACAATATAACATATAATAATAATATTTATTAAATAATTATATATAATAAAAATAGCTACTTTTGCTATGGTCGCGACACGTGTCATGTAATAAATGATATATATATATTTTTTTTAATTTTTTAAGTTGTTTTTTCATATAACATATAATAATAAGGGTTTTTACAATTTGATCTCAATCTAATTGGGAAACGTCACTGTTTTTACTTATTAATTCAAATTTTATCAATTTAGTCCTTATTTAATTGAAAATCAATCAAATTAGTCCTACCATCAGTCAAAACAGTCACTTTGACTTGACTAACGGTAGGACTAATTTGATTGATTTTCACTTATATAATGACCAAATTGATGAAATTTAAATTAAAGAGTAAAAAAGTGACGTTTCCTAATAGATTGAGACCAAATTGTAAAACCCCCAATATTTAAATTCCACATCGTCATATTCCCCTTCTTTATTTGAAAAAAAATGCATTCACGCAGATAACCTCTTCGCAGAAATGGTAGTACACATTCCTTTCATGAAGGTTGTGAGGGTTCGAGTTCCATCAAATGTTTCTCTTGATTTATAGGATTAATTATCTGTGCTGCATAGGGATGGGCGTTTCCCTATAGGGCCCCATCCCCCATGAACCCCCATGGGATTTTGGGGGCAAATTTTGCCCCTAAATAGGGTTTTGGGAGTGAGGATGGGGGCAAACTTGACCACCATTTTATAAATGGGGGAGGTGGTGAGGGGACTCTCCCCCAAACCCATTCCCTCATTCCTCCCAATATATATATATATATATTATTTTTATTTTTATTTATATCTAAAATTTTAACAATTAGAATAAATAATATATTATAATATTAACTTAGGTTAGTAGTTATTAATTAGTACTTAGTATATGAGTATTGATCGAAGAAGTAAACTTTAAATTGAATTTGTTGTGTAATACTCTATTAGAAGTATTTTTATTTATTTTGGATTTCTTTAAACCAATTATGTATTTTATAACTAATATTTTGATTATTTTTTGAATTGAATATTTTAATAGGATCAAATTAGATATTGGAATGATCGGATTTCAATTTCCTAATTCTGATTTTCGAATTAGAAATTGAAAATCTAGAATTGGAAATAAAAATAAATATGGGAAATGAGGTTTGGGGGTGAAGGAGGGGGAACCTCCCCCCAAAACGCCCCCACCCCCAGTCCCCCCAAATGGGTTTTGGGGAAGGGTTAAGGAATGAAAGTGGGAGTGGAGGGACCCTCCTTTACCCCATGTTGTGCTAAATTTTGAAAATATTTTACTCGCAAGCGCACGAGTCTATTGTAGAATAAGCTAATGCGAGTATGAGGTCGATCCCAAGAGGATTGATGAAAAACTAATCGAATCTAAATTTAATATAATCCTAACCTAGTTAACAGAATGTGATGAATTTAAATTAAAATTAAACTAATCTAAAAGAAAATAATGTCGAAAGCAATCAATTAAATAATACTAAGGTATTTGAATCCACCACTGTGTAATTTCATAGCTTCCTGAAAATTTATTAATTCCCCAAATTATAATGACAATTAAAAACCAATTTATTGTCTACCCATGAATTTCACAATAAGCACATTTAATAAAAATCTTAAGTTGGTTTTCCTCCGCTTCAAAATACAATCCCTAAGCATTTCATGTATCCAGTTTAATGAAAAGCAAAGAATCAAAGAAATTATAATTAACGTTACGAAAGCAAGCATTGATTAAAATATATACCTAACTATCAAAAATACATGATATTATAGATGAAAGGGTTTTATATTTAAAAATCAATAGAAACGAAAACCATAAACATTGAAGAACAATATTTGGGAATTAATAAAAATACTTGAAAATTATTCCATAACACAGGGTTTCATTGTCTACCCTAGTACAAAGAAAATTAAAAAGACATTAAAAATAAAATAACAATGGAACCCGAAAGATGCATTGGAGCTCTGCAGCTGTCACACACGAGCCAAGCTGTTCACGCACAAAAGCTACCTTACGCCTCCACCGAACGACCTCCCCTCCAATTCGTGCAAAAGAATGTGCTTTTATATTGCTTCCAGATGTCGGTTTCCAAGGCCAAAGAGGAAAGTCAAATTCCTTTTCACATAATTGGACCACGTGACTTACTTGTGGTCTAACTATAGTCCACGCTAGTGCTGTAAAAGGGGGCCGGCCCGGCCCACATCGGCACGGCCCGTTTTCCTAAATGGGGGCCCGGCACGGCCCTTCCGTGCCGTGCCGCGTGCCGTGCCGTGCCGGCCCGTGGGCCAATTTGGCAGGCCAAATGGGCTGGCCCATATTTTTTTTTTTAATTTTTTTATATATTATTATTTTTGTATAATAAAAAAATGTTTATAATAAATTAATAATAGATTATAGATACATTTTTTATTTTATTTAATGAATTAATTCAAAAAATAAATAAAGATAAAACATGAAAGAAAAAAAAAGTAGATAAAAATATGAAATGAAGAATTCTTTATTTATTTCGGACTTTCAGTATTACATATTTACATGATTGCCTCATTAAAAACCTTACCAAGAAAACCCAGTGGGATAAAAACTTGGTAAGGGAAAAAGAGTGCAATCGTATTACAAGTAAATGTACATGTACAACCTAGTTCTGGACCTGGTTACTGGCGGAACCCTCATCGACATATAAATTGGAGAAATTTTGAATAAATTGTTCATCTACCGTTTCATTTTGCATCCTCTTTCGAGCATGCTCCTAATCCCGAATGCATATTAATACTTCCACCATCTCTGGAGTCAAACAATTTCTTCTTGGTTCAATAATTCGTCCACTCGTGCTGAATGCCTATTCTGAAGACACAGTGGACACGGGGATAACCAGTATGTCACGTGCTAAGTGTGACAAGACCGGATACCTGTAGCTATAGGTCTTCCACCATAACAACAGATCAAAATTCTCCGTGTTTTCGTCGGCATCAAACTGTGCTTCAAGGAACCTATTCAGTTCGGCACCAGAAGATGCAGCAGATCGTGTAGTTGAAGAAGAAGAACTTGCTGATTTGTCTTTTTTCCGGCGTTTGAGAATGCTCCAACTTGTCGGCAACGGTTGTCTGTCCGGTTCTGGTGATGGTTCCGTGTGAATGCCGCCAAACCTGCGCTCATAAATACTAAAAACTTCGAACAACTTGTTTCGAATGTCAGTAATCTGTTCGGAATAATCTATTGACAATTTATTACCACTAAACTCAAGCAAATATTCTAAACCAGCTAATTTAATTCTAGGATCTACTATAACACCTAAGGCATAAAGGAAAGGCATTTCAGACCAGTATTTTTTAAACTTGGTCTCCATGGCAACAACTGCATCGCCAAGCAAGTCATCTTCCCTATAAGTGTTTAACATGTCAGACATTTCCACAATCTGATGGATTGCTTGGGAAGATGTGGGGTAGTAGACCCCAGAAAGGGTTACAGTGGCATTGTAAAAAACCTGTAAAAATTCAACAAAAATCTTTGCCACATACCAATCGTCTGGTGTCAGTGATTGAGCAGGTGGACAGCCACTTTCGGCCAATTTCATGTTATAAAAACCCGAAATAGTTGTATCATATTCCAAACAATTTTTCAGCATTAAGTAAGTAGAGTTCCACCTTACCGGCATATCAATTTGGAATCGTCGGGGTCGTAGACCGTTTAATGTACAGTGTCTGCCAAATTCTTGAAAACTTGGATTAGAGCTACCGATCCAAGAAATGGCATCTCTGATGCGTTCTATACGATTGCTTACTTTCTTCAAACCAGACTGTACAACTAAATTTATGATATGACATGCACAACGTTGGTGGAAGAAATAACCCCCAGCTTGCGGGATGTTTCTTTCAGTAAACAATGCAATAGACTTAGTATTTGCCGATGCATTATCTAATGTGATAGAGAGGATGCGATGAGTTATGTCATAAGTTTCTAAAACAGAAAGAATGACAGCAAAAATATTGTCTGCGGTATGTGCAAAATCCATAGGACGAAAACCAAGAATTTTTTTTTGTATCCTACATTCAGAGTCTAAATAGTGTCCTGTGACACATAAATAGTCCTGTTTGGAACATGCGTTCCAAATATCGGAAGTTAATGCAATTGAGACAGTTAGATGCTGTAATTCAGCCGTCAAGTCATCTCGTTGGGTTTTAAACATTTTTATCAAATCGTTCCTAGTGGTGGTTCTAGAAACAATTTGCATTTGGGGGCAAAATGCAGATGTTATAAATTCTTGAAAAAAAACACAGTCACCGAAATTAATAGGTTGATCAGTTTGTGCAATGTACTGTGCCAAACATTCTCTAGCATGTGCGGCGTCGTAATGCCACGTCGTAACCGACCCGTCTGGGTGCCGTTGCAGTTGTGTCTGGGTTGTATTGGGTACCTGTACGTGTTTGGGCATGCATTTTTGCATATGTCTTCTCAAATGACCGGTTCCACCCTTAGTAGTGGTATAGTTCTTAGGACAAAACTTACATTTGGCTCTGGGGCCGACCGTACCGTCTGGAAGTGTCATTTCTACTACGTCAAAACACTGCCATACGTCTGATGTTAATCTCTTAGATTTGATACGTGATGTCGGTGTGGCGCCGGAACCAGAAGGTCCCGCTCCGGTTTCTGCCGGTCCGGAGAGATCAAAATCATCGTTCAGCATGTTTAGACCGTCTGTAAAATAAGGATGGGTGGGATCCATTTCCTAAAAAAAAAAAGTTTCGGTCATTAAAATTAACTCCTACACATACAATGATTATTTTACTAAAAATATATATTAAAATTAACTCCTACACATAAAATGATTAATTTACTAAAACAATATATTAAAATTAACTCCTACACATAAAAATAATTTTTTATTACTAAAACAATATATTAAAATTAACTCCTACACATAAAATGATTATTTTACTAAAACAATATATTAAAATTAACTCCTATACATAACATGATTAATTTACTAAAACAATATATTAAAATTAACTCCTACACATAAAAATGATTTTTTTTACTAAAACAATATATTAAAATTAACTCCTACACATAAAATGATTATTTTACTAAAACAATATATTAAAATTAACTCCTATACATAACATGATTAATTTACTAAAACAATATATTAAAATTAACTCCTACACATAAAAATGATTTTTTTTACTAAAACAATATATTAAAATTAACTCCTACACATAAAATGATTATTTTACTAAAACAATATATTAAAATTAACTCCTATACATAACATGATTAATTTACTAAAAAATATATTAAAATTAACTCCTACACATAAAAATGATTTTTTTTTACTAAAACAATATATTAAAATTAACTTCTACACATAAAATGATTATTTTACTAAAACAATATATTAAAATTAACTCCTACACATAAAAATTATTAATTTACTAAAACAATATATTAAAATTAACTCCTACACATAAAATGATTATTTTACTAAAACAATATATTAAAATTAACTCCTACACATAAAAATTATTAATTTACTAAAACAATATATTAAAATTAACTCCTACACATAAAATGATTATTTTACTAAAACAATATATTAAAATTAACTCCTACACATAAAAATTATTAATTTACTAAAACAATATATTCAAATTAACTCCTACACATAAAATGATTATTTTACTAAAACAATATATTAAAATTAACTTCTACACATAAAAATTATTAATTTACTAAAAAAAATATATTAAAATTAACTCCTACACATAAAATGATTTTTTTTAACTAAAACAATATATTAAAATGAACTCCTACACATAAAATGATTATGTTACAAACAAAATATATTAAAATTAACTACTACAAATAAAATGATTTTTTTACTAAAAAAATATATTAAAATTAACCCCTACACATAAAAATAATTTTTTTTTTTACTAAAACAATATATTAAAATTAACTCCTACATATAAAATGATTAATTTACTACAAATAAAAATAAAAATTAACCCCTACACATAAAAATGATAAATTTACTAAATAAATAAAATTAATAACTGATATAAACATAAAATGATAAATTTACTAACTAAACAAACATATTAAATTTAAAATATAACACTTAAATAAAAATGTACCTTTGAAGTTTGAACTTTGGTGTCTTGGTGGAGAGATTAGAGAATAATAGTAAATTACTAATAAAATATTATAATAGTATATTAGTAGTGTAGAATAGTAGAGAGAGAGTAAGAATGAAATTAAGAATAATTGAAATTGTATAGAGAGTTTGAGAATGGAGAGATTGAGAGAATTAGAGAAAGTGAATGAAAAGTGGAATGTGTGGGAGTATTTATAGAAAAATTAGAAAAGTGGGTAAAAATATAAAACACAAGAGTTGAGGGGGCAAATTGTAATTTTTATTGTTTTTTTTAAAAACATAACCGTTGGCTGACGTCATCCATGACGTCAGCCAACGGTTATTTTTTTTAAAAAAAACAATAAAAATATACTTAAATTTAAAAAAAAAAAAAAAAAAAAAAATTCCGCAGGCCCAACGGTCGGCACGCCGTGCCGGCACGCGTGCCGACCGTTGGGCTTGGCACGCCGTGCTGGCGTGCCGTGCCGGGCCGGCACGCCGTGCCTGGAATCTTGACCCGGCACGGGCCAAGAATGGGGGCCGTGCCAGGCACGGCCCGCCATCCTTGGCAGGCCGGCCGGACCGGGCCCTCCAGGCCCGGCCCATATTTACAGCACTAGTCCACGCATGAGTTCACTTTCTTTTATCTTTTTCATTGTCTTAATTTTTGCCTTGGGTTTTGGTTGACTTTGCTTTAAGTTGAACTTGATTTTGGCTAATATGAGACTTGGGCTTTGGTTTTGGGCTTGAATCTTCAAATCTTCAAATAATTAAAATAAAGCAACATTTTAATGATTATTTTCCAAATTCCATGCTATTTTACCTAAAACACAAAAATAAGTCAAATTAAACGATAATAATTAAATCAAGTAGCTAACAAATCCAAATTAAGGGATATAAATATGATATAAAATATGCCCATCACCCCATTGGGCCCTCGCGCCCATCCCTAGACTGCTGCACATATATTGTCCGATCTTGACATGTCTCAACATGCCAATTGTAGTAGTTGTAATAATAATAATAATAATAATAATAAAATGCAATCACAACCCATATACTAAAAAGATGAAAAAAATATATATATTAATCAATTTACCTTGAACTAATTACACCAAACTCCCTTGAGGTTTGCTTTTTTACACGTGGAAACAATTTTATCATTAATTGGCACTCACCTCCCTTACCATTAGTCAAACTTAATTGTTGACCAAATTTGACAATTAAAATACCAAAATACCCTTGAAATTCTTATTTAATTTATATAAAAAAAAGAAACTGATTTTTTTAAATATTTAAGATCAAAAATTTCAAAATAAAACAATAAAAAAACATCCATTTTTTTAAAAATAGATCATCACCATTCGTTTTTGAGATGGATGGTGGAGATTAAACAGTTTTTTTTAAAGCAAAAACTGAAGAGATGGAGGGTAGAGATCAACTTTTTTTTTTCTCTTATAAATTTTTGCTTTTTATTTTGTAAAAAAAAAATATTTGTTATTTTTTTTAATAAATATATGTCCCCAAACATGGTTTTTTTTATATAAAAAAAATATATATTGTTTTAATGTTTTTTTAAATAAACTTTAAATGACAAAAAACCCTCAGTCTTGACAGTTAAAGGTCGTTTGTTTTTTTTACTTAAAGCTCAATGTGTTTAAATCATAATTATTAACTTGTTTCGTTTGTTTTTATAAGTGGTCAAACAATTTTAAAATACCAAAAAAAAAACTTAAAATAAAAAGTAAAAAATCCTGACTTTTCACATAATTGCAAATAACTGAATTACATTAAATGCAATCCAAAATATTTTTTTCTTATACTATCCCCCATATATAACATATTTCTAATTTCATCATAATTATATATGGTATATAAATCTTTATTTTAATATAATACTTATTTTAAATAGCTTTAAAAATAAAAAAGAACTCTAATCACTTCTCATATTGGTGTTTAATATCAATATTTTATTATGATATTAGGGTGATGTATTTATATTTATATATATATATATATTAGAGTGTTTTGTGTGAGTTTTCCAGCTATCCCTTGTATTTTTTGAAAAAAAAAATCTTTCTTTTCTTAGTAAAAATGAAGTTTATTTGTAATCGAAGAAGAAGATTATAATCATATGTGTTCATATATAATTATTAGTTTTGGATTGTTGTTATTCCATATTATATGTATAATTGTTTAACATGGGTATAAATGTAAAATTACTTTGTTTCAGACAATTTTACTTTTAAAAAAACAAACGTGTGGACAAAACATTCAGATGTGAGGAAAAAAAAAAAACATATCATTCAAGTTCAGATTTCAATCCCTATTCAGTCTTCAAAAAAATTCAGGATTGTTCAGTCTTCAGACATAAAAAGAAACGACTATAAAGTTGTTTCTTTAGTAAAAGAGCAAACATTAAGATAGTTCGATGTAATTAGTTCATTTACTTTTTTGCTGGTGTGAAATGAACTAAATTTTAAGTCGGTTTGAAGTCCGGTTCAGAGAAAAAGAGAGAGAGAGATTAATGGTGGGTTTCTGGTGCTCTCTTTCTTTTGATCTCTCTGTGTCTGATTTTATCTTATTACATTAGATTCTGTCTTCCAAAGGTACAGATCTCCGGCCTGTTCCACTTCTCTTCATTTTAACTCTTCAGTTTCTCAAAAAGCTTCAGTTTCTCTCTCTTCTGTACCTATTGGATTCTGGTGTTAAAAGGGTTTTGCTCATACTATTTTTCTTGTTGCATTCCTTTGTTTTTTGCAGATCTTAGTTGGTGTGACGTGTAACACCTTGAACAACTCAAAGCCAAGATTACAAAGCTTCATATAAGTAATATAAGACCTGTTACTCTGTGTGCAGCTGTATCACAACTCAAGTGTACCTCTGATATTGATCACACATCAGGTTGCTCTTGCTCTAGAAGATTCAAGTGCAACCAGCTTTATAATCAATCACTTGAGACCGGTTGAAGAATTAGAATAGGTACAAGATTCTTGGTTGCTGAGTCAGCAGCCAGGTCAATGAATTTGTGTTTCCGCAAATTCAGGGAAATTAGTTATTCAATGAAAAGAGTGTGAGAGCTCATTAGCTTGTAAATATAAATAGGCTGTTATTGTTTTCCAGATAAATCAATGAAAGAAAAACTTTTCTCTCCATTAAAGGAGCTTCACTTTTCTCTCTGTTAGTTCAAGCTTTTCATCAAACATTTCTCAGGCGTGTTTTACAGTTGGGTTTTGATTTGCTATGGAAATTTGTCCTCCTTTCGATTTTTCGACATACAACAGGTTAGTCTTCTCATGATTTTGTGTGTGCGTGTGTGTTTTTATTTATTTAATATGGGGGATTTAGGTGCATTATATTAGGGTATTTTGCTTCTTGAATTTTCTGAAGTCTACTGGAGCTGTTGTTATACATAATTGGAATCGGTTTTAAAAATTGTGCAATAATCTATGGAAAAAATTGTTAATTTTGATGAGAAAACGTTGAAGTACTTGAAGGCAAATAGAAGAACAAAATGAAAGAAATGAACATTTTTGTTTTTTTTATTTTTTAATTTCTTGGATTCTGAATTTCCTTAATATGATTGAAAAGTAGCTGTGGGTTTCTTTTTCTGGCATTTTTAACCATTTTTGCTGTTATATTAGCTAATTAAAGGGGTGCATTCAATTAAGATTTCAAAAGACTTTTAATGACTTTTATGGAATTAAAAAGTTTAGGTGTATTCAATGTAGACTTTTAAAAACTCTATAAAAGTCATGTGGTATTCAATACAGACTTTTATAGACTTTAAAAAAGTCTCCAAAAATCATGTGGTATTCAATCAAGACTTTTTAACAGTCTATGAAAGTTATGAGGTATTCAAAATCTCAATGACTGTTGATGACTTTTAAATATCAATGACTTTCAATGACTTTTCGTTATAATAAATCTCAAAATTTGTCTTTCTTTCCTACCAAAGACTTTGAATGATTTTTTTAAATAGAAAGAATTTAACTTTATAAGAAAAACATAAAACTCTTTGAAAACATTAACCATCAAACATATGTTATATTTTCAAGTAAAAGAACACACATTGTTAATATTTTACAATAAAATAAAATGAATAAACATTATAAAAAAAACATACAAACATTAACGATCTATGACAAAATAAAAAATAACTAAAAAATAATATAAAACAACTCTCTATAGGTTATGCAATTAAGGATGAGAGATTTCATTTTTTTACCTCTATTTTCAAAACAACTAAACAACACCGAAACAAATCAAACGAACTTCATTTATGTTAATTAAAAATAATAAAAGACAAAAATCACTGTTCAATCGTGCCAATATGTCATAATCAAAGTCGCGAATGAGCGTGGCTCTATGTAATTATGATCAATAGCAAACCATTCATTTTTATGCATGAATCTTATTTAACAACTATGTGCGGTTTTTATGTTTATCTTTAGTAACTCGAATTAATTTTTGTTAGATTTTTTATACTCATTATCATACTTTCGTAGAGACATGTAAACGTTAATATTATTGTCGATTTGCTACATTCATTATAAAATAAAATTTATAATATTTTGATTAACTATAAAAAAACAAATAAATTTTGACTAATTATTAAAAAAAAGGTGCATAATATCTTATGATGCAAAATATAATCAAATTACAAATAAAACTTTTAAAATCACATATACAGGCAAGAATGCTTTTGTCAAATTTAATTAACAATGATTTTTTTTATTCTTTAAAAAAATATTTTTATTGATATGAGAAATATATATAATTTTGTTAAAACAAAGTATATATCATATTTAAAAATCAATACATTTTTATAAATATCTATGAAAGTCTTTAAAATGAAAGTATCTAAAAGTCATTTGAAATGAAAGTATCTGAAAGTCATTTGAAATGAAAGCATCTGAAAGTCATTTGAAATGAAAGTTTATAAAAGTTTTTCATAATTCTGTAAAGTCTATAAAAGTGCATAAAAGTCCATGAAATCTGCAAAAGTCCATGAAATCTGCAAAAGTCATCCACTTAAAAAAGTCATTAAAAGTCTTTTGAAATCCTAATTGAATACACCCTCCTAAATTTATTGTAGATTTGCAGTACACTTAATTAGCCTAATGATGAGGTTTAAGAGTAAAAAGATGTTGATAACTAAATGCTCTCTAAATTTTAGCTATTTTAGTTAGTAACTTTTTATGGGATCATTCTAACCATCCTCTCTATTATAGCTAGTTATTAATATTTTAATATTTTTTAAATTTTAAATATAAATAAATTTATTTTGTTTCAAAATTGATATCATTTTTTCAATAAGAAAATTAGTTTAAAAATAATAACATATAGGAGAGAGAAAAAAGCTAGCAAAGAATGGCTCCCTACATTAAAAGAGTTTCTTGGTAGTTCTCTAAAATATGGAGCTATAATAGGGAGTGGTTGGAGTGTAAGAGCATATCTAAGGGGCTCTTTAAATCCTCTCTTTAGCTAAAATAGGGAGCCAATTTGGGTTTTGAGCACTCCAATGGCTCCCTAAATGACTCTCTATTTTAGAGAGCCTCTTGGTGGCTCACCAAATGTAGGGAGCTCCATATCTTCTCCTTCCTAATTTTTTAATAGTTTTAAACTGATTTTGGTATTAAAAAATGATATAATTATGTATTACTATTTGTTAAAAGTAAATACAATTTAAAACAAAATAAATTTATTTATATTTTAGATTTAAAAATATTAAAATATTTAAGAATTTCTATAATGAAGAGCATGGTTCGAGTGACCTCATAAAAGTGACTAGCTAAAATAGCTATTTAGGGAGCATGGTTGGAGATTCTCTAAAAAAAATCATTCCCACTAACTATTTTAGCTAAGGAGTGATTTTAGGGAGTATGGTTGGAGATGCTCTTAAGAAAAAGGTTGTTGACTTGTTGGTACCGGATATTAAAGTTTTCTTATTCATGCTTGCCTTTTTAATTTTTCATTTTCTCCTTTAGTGCTTTTTTTTAATAATCTCTTTAGTTCTTTATTACTCATATTTGTGCTTTTTTTACCCTTCTTCCGTTAACTTTTGGTTGTTTAGTTGGTTCTAAAGAGAAATTATGATCTTTCTTTTCAAAACTTCAAATTTTCTAGGTTGAATAGTTGGTTCTAGAGAGAGTTTATAATCTTTCTTTTCACATCTCTTAGGTTTTTAATTGGTTCTAGGTCTGTGTTTATATAAGATGGAGGACATGGGGTATTTTTGTTCTATGATAGATGAGTTGAAGCCAATAATTATAATGTTAATAGTTCAAGTCGTGTTTGCTAGTGTGAATGTGTTTTCAAAATTGATTGCTAATGGTGGGATTAGCCTGCAGGTTATGGTGGCCTGCAGATTCATTTTTGCCAACATGTTTATGGTGCCTCTTGCTCTTGTTCTCGAAAGGTTTGCTCTTTCGTTTTTTTCAATATATAATCTGCGTGTCTTTCAATTCCTGAAAACATATAAATTGCCACTATGATAACTTGCATGCATATCATATATTTTACAACTGTTTGAGTTGATGAAATTTGGGTTTATAGCAAAGAAAGTAGGCCACCATAACCTACAGGCTCATCCCACAATTAACAACCAGTTTTGAAAACACATTCATACTAGCAAACACGACTTGAACTATTAACATTATTATTATTGGCTTCCACTCATCTATCATAGAAAAAAATACCCCATATCCACCATCTTATATAAACACATAGCTATAAGCAACTAACCAACTAAGAGCTGTGAAAAGAAAGATTATAAACTCTCTGTAGAACAAATTATTTAACTTAGAAACTATGAAACTATGAAAAGAAAGATCATAAACTCTCTCTAGAAACAACTAAACAACCATAAGCTCTCAAACGAAAGATTATAAATATTTGTAGAGCAAAGAAAGGTGAAAAGCAATTGGTGGATTGGAGTGCTAAACTTACATACACATTAATGATAATGGAAGCGCATTGAATACGTGATAATTAAGTATTTACTAATATTGTATTGGCTGATTGCATTAATGCAAATCTTCAATTGCCAATTTTAAAAATTATTTTGAAATTCCACTAATGTGCCAAATATTCTTTCTTTTGAGAGCTTCTAGTTGTTTAGTTGGTTCTAGAGAGAGTTTATGATCTTTCTTTTCACAGTTTCAAATTTTCTAAGTTGCATAGTTGGTTCTAGAGAGAGTTCATAATCTTTCTTTTCACATCTCTTAGCTACTTGGTTTTAGCTTTGTGTTTATATAAGATGGTGGATATGGGGAATTCTTGTTCTATGATAGATGAGTGGAAGCCAGTAATTATAATGTTAATAGTTCAAGTCGTGTTTGCTAGTGTGAATGTTGTTTGCAAAACTGGTTGCTAATTGTGGGATGAGCATGTAGGTTATAGTGGCCTACTTTCCTTGTTCTAAACCCAAAATTCATCAACTCAAACAGTTGCAAAATATAAGATATGCATACAAGTTATTAGAGAGGCAAATTACAGGAATTGAAAAAGAGGCAGATCATATATTGAAAAGAACGAAAGAGCAAACCTTTCGAGAACAAGAGCACGATGCACCACAAACACTGTGGCAAAAATGAATCTGTAGGCCACCATAACCTGCAAGCTCATCCCACCATTAGCAACCAACTTTGAAACACATTCACACTAGCAAACATGACTTGAACTATTAACATTATAATTATTGGTTTTAACTTATCTATCGTAGAACAAAAATATCTCATATCCACCACCTTATTTAAACACAGAGCTAGAGCCAACTAAACAACTAACAACTGTTAAAAGCAAGATTATAAACTCTCTAGAACCAATTATTCAACTCAGAAACTTTGAAACTGTGAAAAGAAAGATCATAAACTCTCTCTAGAACCAACTAAACAATCGGAAGCTATGAAAAGAAAGATTATAAATATTTTTAGAGCAAAGAAGGTGAAAAGCAATCGGTGGACTGGAGTGCTAAACTTACATACGGATTAATGATAATGGAAGTGTATTGAATATGTGGTAATTAAGTATTTACTACTATTGTATTGGTTGATTGCATTAATGCAAATCTGCAATTACCAATTTTAACAATTATTTTGACATTCTACTAACATGCAAAATATTTTTTTCTTTTGATAGCTTTTTGATTGTTTAGTTAGTTCTAGAGAGAGTTTATGATCTTTCTTTTCACAGTTTCAAAGTTTCTGAGTTGAATAGTTGGTTCTAGAGAGAGTTTATAATCTTTCTTTTCATAGCTGTTAGTTGTTTAGTTGGTTCTAGCTCTATGTTTATATAAGATGGTGGATATGGGTTATTTTTGTTCTATGATAGATGAGTTGAAACCAGTAATTATAATGTTAATAGTTCAAGTCATGTTTGCTAGTGTGAATGTGTTTTCAAAATTGATTGCTAATGGTGGGATTAGCCTGCAGGTTATGGTGGCCTGCAGATTCATTTTTGCCACAGTGTTTATGGTGCCTCTTGCTCTTGTTCTCGAAAGGTTTGCTCTTTCATTTTTTTTTCAATATATAATCTGCATGTCTTTCAATTCCTGTAAATATATAATTTGCCTCTCTGATAACTAGCATGCAAATCATATATTTTACGACTGTTTGAGTCGATGATATTTGGGTTTAGAGCAAAGAAAGTAGGCCACCATAACCTATAGACTCATCCCACATTTAGCAACCAGTTTTGAAAACACATTCATACTAGCAAACACGACTTGAACTATTAACATTATTATTACTGGCTTCCACTCATCTATCATAGAAAAAAAAAATACCTCATATCCACCATCTTATATAAACACATAGCTAGAACCAACTAAACAACTAAGCACTGTGAACATAAAGATTATAAACTCTCTATAGAACCAACTATTCAACTCAGAAACTATGAAAAATAAGATCATAAACTCTCTCTCGAACCAACTAAACAACTAGAAGCTCTCAAAAGATAGATTATAAATATTTGTAGAGCAAAGAAAGGTGAAAAGCAATTGGTGGACTGGAGTGCTAAACTTACATACAGATTAATGATAATGGAAGCGCATTGATTATGTGATAATTAAGTATTTACTACTATTGTATTGGCTGATTGCATTAATGCAAATATTCAATTACCAATTTTAACAATTATTTTGAATTCCACTAACGTACCAAATATTCTTTCTTTTGAGAGCTTCTGGTTGTTTAGTTAGTTCTAGAGAGAGTTTATGATCTTTCTTTTCACAGTTTCAAATTTTATGAGTTGCATAGTTGGTTCTAGAGAGAGTTTATAATCTTTCTTTTGAGAGCTTCTGGTTATTTAGTTGGTTCTAGAGAGAGTTTATGATCTTTCTTTTCACAGTTTCAAATTTTATGAGTTGCATAGTTGGTTCTAGAGAGAGTTTATAATCTTTCTTTTCACAGCTCTTAGCTATTTAGTTGGTTCTAGCTTTGTGTTTATATAAGATGGTGGATATGGGGTATTCTTGTCCTATGATAGACGAGTGGAAGCCAGTAATTATAATGTTTATAGTTCAAGTCATGTTTGCTAGTGTGAATGTGGTTTTCAAAACTGATTGCTAATTGTGGGATGAGCTTGCAGGTTATGGTGGTCTACTTTCTTTGCTCTAAACCCAAAATTCATCAACTCAAACAGTTACAAAATATATGATATGCATGCAAGTTATCAGAGAGGCAAATTACAGGAATTGAAAGAGAGGCAGATTATATATTGAAAAAAATGAAAGAGCAAACCTTCTGAGGACAAGAGCAAGAGGCACCACAAACGCTGTGGCAAAAATGAATTTGTAGGCCACCATAACCTGCAGGCTCATCCCTACCATTAGCAACCTGTTTCGAAAACACATTCACACTAGCAAACACGACTTGAACTACTAACATTATAATTACTAGCTTCAACTCATCTATCGTAGAACCAAAATATCTCATATCCACCACCTTATTTAAGCACAGAGCTAGAACCAACTAAACAACTAACAATTGTGAAAAGAAGGATTATAAACTTTTTAGAACCAACTATTCAACTCAGAAACTTTGAAACCGTGAAAAGAAAGATCATAAACTCTCTCTAGAACCAACTAAACAACCGGAAGCTCTCAAAAGAAAGATTATAAATATTAGTAGAGCAAAGAAAGGTGAAAATTAATTGGTGGATTGGAGTACTAAACTCACATACGGATTAATGATAATGGAAGCACAATGAATATGTGATAATTAAGTATTTATTGTTATTGTATTGGCTAATTGCATTTATGCAAATCTTCAATTACCATTTTTAACAATTATTTTGAAATTCTACTAACGTGCCAAATAATCTTCCTTTAGAGAGTTTTTGATTATTAAGTTGGTTCTAGAGAGAGTTTATGATCTTTCTTTACAAAGTTTGAGTGGAATAGTTTGTTCTAGAGAGAGTTTATAATATTTCATTTCACAGATCCTAATTGTTTAGTAGGTTTTAGCTTTGTTTTTATATAAGATAGTGGATATAAAGTATTGTTGTTCTATGATAGATGAGTTGAAGCCGGTAATTGTAATGTCAATAGTTGAAGTTGTGTTTGCTAGTGTGAATGTGTTTTCAAAACTGGGTTGCTAATGGTGGGATGAGGTTGCAGGTTATGGTTGCCTATATATTCATTTTGCCACAACGTTTATGGTGCCTCTTGCTCTTGTTTTCGAGTCTTTCGTTTTTTTCATTATATAGTCTGCCTCTCTTCCAATTCCTGTAAATATATAATTTGCCTCTCTGATAACTTGCATGTATGTCATATATTTTACAACTGTTTGAGTTGATGAATTTTGGGCTTAGAGCAATGAAAGTAGGCCACCATAATTTGCAGGCTCATCCTACCATTAGCAACTAGTTTTGAAAACACATTCACACTGGCAAACACGACTTGAACTATTAACATTATAATTACTAGCTTCCACTCATATGTCATAGAGCAAAATACCCCATGTCCACCATCTTTTATAAACACGGAGCTAGAACCAACTAAAAAATTAAGAGCTGTGAAAAGAAAGATTATAACCTCTCTATAAAACCAACTATTCAACTCTGAAACTTTGAACATGTGAAAAGAAAGATTATAAACTCTCTCTAGAACCAACTAAACAACAAGGAAGCTCTCAAAAGAAAGAACATTTGGTACGTTAGTAGAATTTCAAAATAATTGTTAAAATTGGTAATTGAAGATTTGCATTAATGCAATCAACCAATACAATAATAGTAAATACTTAATTACCAAGTTGCAAAAAGTTTGGGTGACCTAGACGATAGTGCCACAACATTATTGTACTCATTATTTGACCTAATTTGACTCCAAGATTGACTCTTGAGTGACATATACCCAATTGTTTGAGGTAGTTTATCCCAATAATCTTCAACTATGAGAATATAAAGCCATGAAATCACCTCAGCACTGCAAATCATCCTCCCCGAATCCAAGTCATGAAATTCACAGGAGCTATATGTTTCCTTTTTCAAATTTAGTGCATTTAGAAATGTACCTTTCTCGGCTAGAGTTCCTAATCCAATAATAGGCAGGTTTGATGATGTGTTATTGAATAGCCTTTTTAGAAGTTCCATCTGTTTTTTACTAAACAAATTGGATTCGGTTGAACTACTCTCATTCCCAGCCACCATGTTGCTACAGCTTTCATTGTCATTGGTGAATCGAGGTTTCCAATTTGCTAGCTTTCCATGGTGTTTCTAGTAGGTTTCTTTGGTATGTCCTGGCTTTCAAAAATGCTCATACCAAGGCCTCCCCTTCCTAGGCCGATTATCATTAGATTGAAACTGGGTTCCTCTGACCGCAAGAGCAGAGCTCTCATTGGTTGAGTTGTTTTTTTATCTTGGCATGTGACCCCATTATCACATTCTTCCTACTTTCCTCTCGACGAACTTCTGAGAAGGCTTCGCGAATCCTCAGAAGTGGTTTTGTCCCTAAGACTCTCCCTCTAACTTCATCTAGGTCATGTTTCAGACCAAGCAGGAATTCCTCTCGACGAACTTCTGATAAGGCTTCGTGAATCCTTGAAAGTGGTTTTTTCTCTAGGACTCCCCATCTAACTTCATCCAGGTTCTGGTTTAGACCAAGTAGGAATTTGAAAACCCTTTTCTACTCCACGATCTCCTTATACATAACCTCATCTTTGGAGCAGGTCCGTTTATGTTTTTCAAACATATCTAGTTGCTGCCAGTGTCGCATCAAGGAATTAAAATACTATGTTACAGTTGACTCCCCTTGGCATAGGTCATGTAAGGTACTTTCTATTCCAAACAGTTATGAGGTATTGTCACTGCTGGAAAAAGTTTCTTTGGCAGCCTCCCATATCTCCTTGGTTGACTCATAGAGTAAGAAGTTTTCTCCAATGTCGTTCATAGAATTAATCAACCACGACATTACCATACTATTCTTCGTCTTCCACCGCTTGTATGCTAAGTCCTCATTCTCTGGTGACTCTGCCACTCCAATGAAAAAAATCCTCTTTTCCCTTGCCGCATACAAACATCATCACTGATTGGGACCATTGAAGATAATTATGCACATTTAGTTTGTTAAACATGGGCCTCGGTTTCCCTAACGTTCTGGTTTGTGTTTATTGTTTTCTGTCCTTTGCAGATTTGTACCAGATTGTTTTTAGTAAACGGACAACACTAACTGCCTGCTCTTCTTAGCTTGAGCATTAGCTTGGCCAACGGTGCTTCTCCAGATCATGATTATCAATTAGCGAAGTATTGCTCAAAGGTTGATACACTGATAGTCCATTGTACAACTTTGAGCTTGCTCTCATCTAATTTTTCTCCTCTGTTGTTTTTACCTTTAATAGCCTTGAACCAGCTTCGCCATTTGAAGTTATTGTCAACGTTGAGCTATGAGATGCTCTCACATCCCCCGTAAACTGGACTTGGGGGAATCCAAGTAGTTTGTCATGCAGTATAACAAACCTATCACGAGCAAGACCTTTGGTAAAGATATCAGCTAATTAGCACTCAGTAGGAACATAACGAGGTTCAATGAGGCCAGCACCAACTTTCTCTTGAATGAAGTGGACATCTAGCTCGAAGTGTTTCGTTCGAGCATGAAAAATAGGGTTATGAGCCAGAGAATTCAGCACCAATATTTTCACACCAAAGCACTGTAGGAGATGGAAACTGAATTCAAAGTTCTTTGAACAAATACTGAAGTCATAAGAGCTCTGTTGTAGCATTGGACATGGACCTATACTCAGTTTTGGTACTGGAATGAGCAAGACCAAGAAATCAAATTACCTGCAAGAAAAACACAACTCCCATTTATGGACCTGCGATCATCAATATCACTTGCCCAATCGGCATCACTGTAAGCTTCCAACCTTAGTGACATACTGACAGACTAGGTTTAAACCAAAGTCCTTTGTTAGAAGTTCCATGAAGATATCGAAGAACTCGTTTACAAGTCTGTCGATGAACTAGAGTAGGAGCAACTAAAAATTGACTCAATTTGTTCACCACAAAGGCAATATCTGGCCTAGTGAGTGTGAAATAGTGAAGGTCACCAATTGTACTTCTATACAAGGTGGAATCTTCAAAAGATGGACCATTAAGCAATGTCAATTTAGTACCAGAACTTAATGGTGTATCATAGGGCTTCGAATTCAGCATATTTGTCTTTCGAAGTAAATCATTTATGTACTTACTCTGTGTCAAATACAGACCAGTAGTGTCCCTAGACAGTAGCCCACTGAGCCAAGTCACTTCAAAACAAAAGTTCTGTGTAGTTTGCCTATTAGTTGCTGTATGAAAGGAAGAGTTATGTCATCGACATAGACTAGCAAGTAAAGCACTCTAGACCCTTGATGTTGAATGGACAATGAAACATCTAATGTAGAGTTTTGAAAGCCCCAAGAGACAAGAGCAGACCAGAGTTTGGTGAACCAAGAGCGCGGAGCTTGTTTGAGGCCATATAGAGCCTTGTTTAACTTGCACACATGAGTAGGCATTCTTTGATTTATAAACCCAGCAGGCTGCTCTATATAGACAAGCTCTTTGAGATCACCATTGAGGAATACATTATTGATATCCACCTGTTGAATATCCCATATGTAGCAGTATAACATTGCTAGAGAAAAGATAACTCTAATAGTAGAGGACTTGACAACCAGGCTAAAGGTGTCAAAGTACTCTAGCCCAGCAGTTTGGTGAAACCATTTGGCCACCAATATAGCTTTGTGTTTAAGAATGGTACCATCTGGGTTGAATTTCGTTCAAAACGTCCACTTGAAACTTACTAGATTCATCTCTGATGAATGTGGAACTAGTGTCCATGTATTGTTTTTCTGCAATGCTAAAAATTCTTCTTGCATTGATTTCAACCACTGTGGTTTAAGCAGGGCCTCTTACTCTGACTTGGGTTCTTGAGACAGTAGGTCACTCTACAGTTGAAAAAGATATAGAAGAGGTATAAGCCTTTGGTTTACGTACACCATTTCTCACTCTTGTAATCATAGGATGATGAGACTGAGGTAATATATAGTATGTTTACAGGTGGAGTGGTCTGTTGATGATTAACCTATATGGAAGCAGATTCATAAGCAACATTTTGTTGCACAAATGATGGCTGGGATGACATACTATGATCTTGAAGACTTGCTGCCAAGTTAGGTAACTGGCTAGAAGTAGACAAAGACATTTTTTGAATAACAGGCACAGGTATAGACAGATTGAAGGTGGAACTCAGCTGTTTAGTATCTGACTTTGTACAAAATAGAGCTTTGTATGGAGTTCCAGCTCATTGAAGATCACGTTTTAAGAAATAGAAATAAAGACCTTCCCTGAAGCATCCAAACAACTATATCCCTTGTCAGAAGGACTATACCCCTGAAACACACTTTCTAGAATGAAAGTCCATCTTGTGTTTGATGTAGTTCCTGAGATAGGAAAAGCTGGCACACCCAAAGTCTTCAAGAAATGATAATTTGACTTTAATTGAAAGTTTGAAACAGTTTTTTATAGGTAGAAATGAAGCACTGAAGAAGGTAAGTTATTTATGTGAAACACAGTAGTAGAAAAAGCTTCACACCAAAATTTGAGTGGCATGGGAGCAAGTGAAAGTAATATCAGTCCTAGCTTAGATATGTGTATATGCTTTCTCTCAGGTATCCCATTTTGCTGATGAGCATAGGACATGAGAACCTAAGCCGAACACCTATTGAAGCTAGATAAGCTGCAAAATATGTATACTCAACCCCCATATCAGCTTGTAAACATTTGACCTTAACACCAAATTTCAGTTCATTATGCCTTTTGAAGTATTGAAAAACTCACATAACAGAGAAATAGAAAAACTCCATTGTTAAGCTCTTGAAGCTTTTCAGAGAGAGAAAGAGAGTTTTATTCAGTAAAATCTAATCTCGAATGTACAAGAAGCTTCTGTTTTAAATCTATGAATTCCTCTATAACCGCTCATAACAAACTCTCCTTAATTTCAGAAGAATTGGCGAGAAACATAATTACATGATGATTTGTTTCTCTAACTAATTGCCAGGTCAGTTGCCACCTCAGCATAACTAACTGCTTGATCTTCTTAGCTTGAGCATTAACTTGGCCAACGGTGCTTCTCCAGATCATGATTATCAATTTATCATAATTATCAATTAGCGAAATATTTCCCAAAGGTTGATACACTGCTAGTCCAGTGTACAACTTTGAGCTTGCTCTTACCTGATTTTTCTCCTCTGTTGCTTTTACCTTTAATAGCCTTGAACCAACTTCATCATTTGAAGTTGTTGTCAGTGCTGAGCTATGAGATACTCTCACAGTTAGAAAACAAAGATGCAGAAATTGTTTAGTTTTGTAATGTTATGGTGCTAATACATACATCTATGTTGGGCCATAACTTCTCTTATTCCATGAGGAGGAAGGTAAAACTAATTGGGTCAACGCAATAGAATTTTTCTTGCGCCATCTCTTTATCATAAATTGTTGTTATATTTTTATTTTATAATTTTTTATGTGCCATTTACTATTTACTATGAATGAACTAATTAATCGACCATATTAGTAACAAATATTCTTATTTTTATCTATTTTCATAGAAAACTGATGTCATTAACATGAAATTGCAAGGGATCACTAAATGCAAATTTGTATTGGAGAGCATGACCTTGACATCTGACACGTTTGTTTCCGCCATATCAAAGTTTCTTCCAGCCATTACTTTCATATTACACTTTTGTGTAATATGACTCTTTTTATATAATAAAATTGGGATTCTCTATTGAACCATCTTAGTGTTGACCTTTGTAATGTGAAATTGACATGGTTTTTGTTGAAAGTTAAACTTGGCCTCCAGCCACCTTCAGCCAACCACCTTCCAGCAACCTCCAACCACCTATCAGAATCCTTCAAACTAGCCATCTCCCAACTACCACCAAACAACTGAAGTTTTGATTTCGGTTTACTGTTTGCATTTATTATGCTTGTTTTTATCTCATCTCATTTCTCTATATAAAGGGATTAAGATTGTGTTGTAAGTGTGTGAAGTGGTGTAAGTTAATCTAGAGAAAAATAAGAAGTTTAAAGTTTCTCCTTCGTTTTGAGCGTTCGAAATCTCTCTGAGAGGTGCACCTCAAGTGACCTCAAGCTTACCATTGTAAGAACCTCACTTTTGTGATTGGCTTGTTTCATGACAAATCACATTGGGGATGTTTATGTAATGGGTAGCATAGGTTCTTGAAGACATGCTTCCGATCATCCCAAAGAGCTTCAAGAGAGGTAGTTCACTTGTCCTTAACTCTTGAAGAGATTTAGTTGCACACACTCACATTCTATGCATTTGTATTGACATGCATGTATGGTTGAACACACACACACACACTTCTTGTATTTTGGAGTTGATGGGCTGCACAGTGGGTTAGGCGACATGCAATGCCACTTGTGCATGTCGCCTGACAAGTCGCCTTAGACTTGAGTTTTTCCCACAGTATGTTAGGCGACATGCAAGGCCACTTGTGCATGTCGCCTTTGTCTTGTAATTTTCCTCTAGTGTGTTAGGCGACTTGGGCATGTCGCCTTACATGTCGCCTCAGGCTACGTGTGTTTCGTTCCAGTGTGTTAGGTGACTTACGAGGTGACTTGGTCATGTCACCTTGCATGTCGCCTCTGTCACCCAAACTGGACATTTTCATCTTTTCATGACTGCTCATTTTTTCTCCTATATATATGTCATCTTCTCCACCATTTAACCTAGAGCTCAGAAATATACATCCTTAGTGAGAGAAAGTGACTCCAAGAGAGAGAGCTTCAAGAACCCATTTTTTATGAGAGAGAAAGCTTCAAGTTTTGTTACTTGACTCTCTAAACCCCAAAACTCATCATCATCTTGCATATAGAGCATCATTCAAGCATGGGTCTTCATTAATGTATTTACTTGGTAAGTAGAACTCACATCCTTGCTCATTTATTGTTCTAGCTTATCAAGACATGTCATTTATTGCTTAGGTTAGCAAATCTTCGTATTTATTGTATATCAATTGAAGTTATGACATGTTTGGGGTTTGTATTGTGATAGCTAATGTTTAGGACATGTTTGCCCTCTAGCTAATTAGGACTCATTGATTGCATTTGTTAATTGCATTTATTGTCCTTGCCATTTTATGTGACAACATGTGTTGATATGGCTTTATTTTGATGACTAGATTTTAGACTTGCATATCTATATCTAGTTAGGTCTTTATGAGCATTCATATAGACAATGATATCTAGGATTTGCACTTAGTGTCATCTTAAATCCCTAGATAAGCATTTAGTGTTGCCTAGCATTATTTGTATTTTGAGTATTCATATATTCACTTAGGCTGTTAATCTCTTCTTGAGAGTTAAGTCTTGTGACTACAAGGTGTAGTGCACAAGCAAGTGAAGTCTTGCAACCAAGGTGTGGTTGGCAAGCAAAGTGATCAAGGATTCACTATAAAGGCCCATTGGGTAGTAGTGGTGGGTTAGTGACCGAGAATGGTGTGACTAGAGGTCAACCTAGGTTGTAAACATCATTACAATAGTGGATTTGAGGATCATGTGTGGCTAGAAGGATAGCCCGTGGTTTTTCCCTTGTTGAAGGGTTTCCACGTAAAAATCAAGTGTTATTTATATTTCGCACTTTTACTTGATTTTGTATGTTTGTTTATGTTGGGTTATATTATTAATATTGACTAATCAAAAAATTGGTAATAATCGATTAACAACCCCCCCCCCCCTTCTAGGTTGTTAGACACACGCTTAGAGTGTATTTTCAACCATCCCACCAACAATGGTATCAGAGCCCAAGAGAGCTAGAAATTCGAAAAATAAAGGCTAAAACCGAATTGGCCTAGAAATCAAAGCGCTCCAAATTGTTTTTTGAGCATACCAGTGTGTTATACTCATCATAAGGGGTGCAATGGTGAAAAAATCACCCAAATCGGAGCAACGGAGAGGCCGCACGCTCCAGCTGAAGTTGGAGAGTGAGTCAACACGCCGCCAACTCACAGCCTATCCTTCCAGCTCGTCACCAACACGCTCCAGTCGTCTTCCTCACCTATTTTGCAGGATCCGACCCAAAGTTCGATTCATTGACCTAACATCCGACTAGAGATCTGACCCGACTCTAACCCGTGTCTGACCTAAGAAGTTTGACCCGTCAACCTGGTAACCTCGGATAGCGAACCGCTGACACACTGCTGACGTTACTAACGGCGTTATAACACCTGAAATATTTCGTCAACAAAAGGAATATTCTATTATCTCTTGGTTGACTTTTGCCAAAGATTTTGACCGCTCGTTTCGGACGCTTCCGAACTCATTTTTTGACAAACCCGGACTGGTTTCCAAGGTTTTTTATCATTTCGGACACAACCGTGCACTCAGTGTTTGTAAATTTAGACTCCATATTAGTGTTCTAAGCACTCCAAGTCTCGATGGCCAACCATAACCCGCAAGTTGTCATCCCAAAACTCACCAAAGACAACTATGACAATTGGTTCATACAAATGAGAGCCTTACTAGGCTCTCAAGATGTCATGGACATTGTGGAAAATGGATATACATAACCCGTATCCAAAGAAGCTAAAGGAGACATGACAGATGCTCAAACAACAACTCTCAAAGCCGATCGAAAGAAGGATTGTAAAGCAAAGTCCATAATCTATCAAGGACTAGACGAAGCCACGTTCGAGATCGTAACATCCTCTAAGTCGTCGAAAAAATTATGGGACATTCTTTACAAGACCTACAAAGGTGCTAACAAAGTGAAAAGAATCTGTCTTCAAACTCTACTAGGTGAATTCAAATCCCTACAAATAAAATCTAATGAATCCATTGCTGAGTTCTATATATGAGTTATGGTCATTGCAAATTAGCTAAGAAGAAATGGAGAAACTCTCATCGACATGAGAATTTTGGAGAAAATTTTACGATCATTGGATCTAGTTATGGCCCTGGAAGAAACAAAGATCTGGATACAATGTCTGTTGAGGAACTAGTGGGTTCATTGCAAGCCCATAAGCAGAAAGTCACAAGAAAAAGTGACGACGGAGTATTGGAGCAAGCTCTGCAGTCAAAGCTCTCTCTAAATAAGAAAAGATACCAGCAAGGAGGAACCTCACAACAAGGAAGAGAACAAGGTAGAGGATCTCGTGGAAGAGGTTCTGGAAATACCGAAACCAAGGGTAGAGGCAGAGGAGAAAGAGACACAAATAGAGGAGGACATGGAAAACATAATTATGTCCCACGGGGAAGAGGATGAGGAAAAAGAGGCATGTACAACAACCGTCCGAACGTTGACAAAAGAAATGTTCAATGTTATAACTGCCACAAATATGGTCACTATATCAACGAGTGCAGAGGTAACCCAAATGAGGTAAATGAAAGTTCTAACTTTGCAGAGAAAGAGCAAGTTGAAGGAGAATCGTTGATGTTGATGGCACATATCTCAACATATCAAAACCAAAATATTTGGTTTCTTGATTCTGGAGCTGGCAACCATATGACTGGCAGAAAAGACTTATTCACTGAACTTGATGAGAAAGTTCATGGAGAAATCTCATTTGGCGACCTCTCAAAAATTCATGTCCAAGGAAGAAGAAATGTTATGATCAAGTAGAAGAATGGAGATTATGTTTTCATCTCCAATGTTTATTATGTTGAAGACATGAAGACAAACATCCTAAGTCTCGGACAACTCTTGAAGAAAGGCTATCATATTAGCCTTCAAAATATGTAACTCACCATTACAGATGCTCGAGGAAAGCTGGTTACTCTAGTCCAGATGACGAAGAACAGGATGTTTCCTCTCAGCAATTCATCATGATACACCATCACCCAAAGATTGGTTGTGGCATCTTAGGTATGGACATCTCAATTTTGAAAGTTTAAAGCAACTGGGAAGTAAGAAGATGGTGAAAGGGTTGCCTAACATCCATAACCCAAATGAGATGTATGAAAGTTGTGTTCTCAGTAAACAACACAGAAATAGCTTCAGAAATGAGGCAAATTGGAAAGCAACCATGCCATTTGAGCTCGTTCACACAGATGTGTGTGGTCCATTGACGTCGGTATCAAATGGACATAATCAATACTTCTTTACCTTCATTGACGACTACAGCAGGAAAACTTGGGTATATGTCCTAAAAAAGAAGTCTGAAGTATTTGGTTACTTCAAAGAGTTCAAAACTCTTGTAGAAAAGCAAAGTGGTTATTATATCAAAACACTGAGATCAGATCAAGGCGGAGAATACACTGCAGGTGCTTTCCAGGAATTCCTTAAGCAACAAGTAATTAGACATCAGTTTACACCAGCTTATACTCCTCAGTTAAACGGTGTAGCTAAAAGGAAGAATCGAACAATCCTTAACATGGTCAGAAGCATGTTAAAGGATAAAAACATGCCCAAAAGCTTTTGGGCTGAAACAGTTTTGTGTGTAGGTATATCTTCAAAATAGATGTCCTACAAAGAGTCTTGATACAAAGACACCACAAGAAGCATTGAGCGCTCACAAACCAAGTGTGAGTCACCTTAGAGTTTTTGGCTCCATTACCTACATCAAGGTCCCAAAAGCAAGAAGATAAAGGAGAAAAATGTATCCTTGTTGGATACGGTGACAGAACTATGGGTTACCGGCTATACAACTCTGTCAGCAAGAAAGTGATCTTCAGTAGGGATGTCATTTTTGAAGAAAATGAGTCCTGGAATTGGGATCAAACCAAAGCTTCCAGAAGTGCAGAGTTGATACTTGTAAAAGAGACAAGAGAAGTGGCTACAGAGCCATAAATACGAGAGATCGGGAGACTCTTCAACGTGGTTCCCCTTCACCACAAAGGTATAATGCTCTATTACCAATTGATCATGACTTTTCAGATATGAAGCCTAAAGGAACACGTAACCTAGAAGATCTGTATGAAAATACAGAACAGGTGGATGAAGATATTACTATGTATTATATGTTGATGACAACTGATTTAGTTAGCTTTGAAGAGGCTAACCAAAAAGAAAATTGGAGAAGTGCAATGGATGAAGAGATTTGATCCATTGAAAAGAACAAGACATGGGAGTTGACTAATCTCCCAAAAGGCCGAAGAACTATCAGAGTGAAATGGGTCTACAAGACCAAAAGAATTACCAAAGGAAAAGTCCAGAGATACAAGACAAGACTTGTAGCAAAAAGCTATAAGCAAAAGGAAAGAGTTGATTACGGAGAAGTCTTTGTCCCATTTTCCAGACTAGAAACCATCAGTTTGTTGATATCATTGGCAAGCCAGAAAAGTTGGAAAATTTACCAACTTGACTTAAAGTCAGCATTCCTGAATGGCTTTCTTGAAGAAGAAATCTATGTGGAACAACCACGTAGATATGTGAAGAAAGGCAAAGAAGATAAAGTATGCAGGCTAAAGAAAGCTCTATATGGTTTGAAGCAAGCACCTTGCACATGGAACATGAAGATTGATGATTACTTCCAAGAGAACGGATTTAAGAAATGTCCGTATGAGAATGCACTATATATGAAGAAAGAGACTGACGGAAGCTTGTTATATGCATGCCTATATGTTGATGATTTGATCTTCACCGGCAACAATACAGCCATGTTTGAAGATTTCTAGCGGAGAATGGAGAAAGAATTTGAGATGACTGACATTGGTATAATGGCTCATTTTCTCGGCACTGAAGTTATGCAAAGCGAAAAAGGTATCTTCATCTCCTAGAGTATCTATGCAAAAGAAATTCTGAAAAGATTTGGTATGGAAAAATGTAATCATGTCACAACTCTAGTAGAAACAGGATTAGAGTTAAGAAAGAATGAAAGAGGAGATGTTGATCTAACCAATTTCTAGAGCCTTGTTGGAAGCCCAAGATACTTGACATGTACCAGACCAGATATACACTATGGAGTTGGATTAGTCAGCAAATACATAGAGACTCCTGACCAGTCTCACTTGAATGCACCAAAGAGGATACCCCATTACATAAAAGGTACTATTAATGATGGTATATTGTATACCGAAAGTGAAGATTGCAGGTTGATTGGCTATTCGGATAGTGACTGGGGAAGAGATCTGAATGAACGTAAAAGCACGACAGGTTTTACGTTTTTTTATAGAAGATACAGGTAGGGTTGCACATTTTACCCCGGAGCCCCAATTCCCCACGACCTCATCCCCATTTGGGCGAATTTTTTTGGGGGAAAATGGGGAAACGGGTGAGGATGGGGATGATTTTCATCCCCAAATTGAAATGGGGATAGGGATGGGGAGACCCTCCCCTAACCCCATTTCCCCATTTCCCCCACAAATTTCCCCCAAATGGGGATGAGGATAGGGATGGGGTTTCCCCATTTCCCCAAAAATATTATAAATATAATTATATATATATTTAATTTTTTTATTATTTCAAAACCTAACTATACAAACATCATTTACTCTTTCAAAATCTAAATTCTTATTGAAATATTTTATTTTGTAATGGATTTTCTTTGTATTTATAACGCACTGATGGATTTTTGATATTATATTTGTAATGTAATTTTTTTTATTTGTAATTATTAGTTAAATGGGGAAACGGGAAAAAATGGGGGAAACAGGGGAAATGGGAAACTGGGGTTGGGGATGGGGGTACCTCCCCCCAAAATCCCCTAACCCTATTTTCCCCCAAATGGGGAAATGGGGGGGGGATGGGGGAGGGTCTAGGAAGTGGGGATGGGGATGGGGGATGGGGATGGGGGGACCTATATCCACCCTCATTCCCCAAATGTGCATCCCTAGATACAGCGTTCACATGGTCATCCAAAAAGCAAGCCATTGTGACTCTATCATCATGTGAAGCTGAGTACGTTGTTGCTTGCTCAGTTGTTTGTCATGGTATCTGGATCAGGAATGTGTTGCAGTACTTGAGATTTCCACAAGTTAATCTCACAGATGTCTACATCGACAATCGGTCAGCAATTGCACTAGCAAAGAATCCAACATTCCATAAAGAAGCAAACATATTGATACGCGGTATCATTTCATCAGAGAGCATGTGAAGGATAAAGAGGTGGAACTAGTCTCTTGCAGGACATATGATCAAGCTGCTGATATTTTCACCAAGCCACTCAAACATAACGTGTTTTCAAGACTAAAGACAATGCTCTGTATGGCGAAACACGGAGAGTCAAGTTTAAGGGGGGATGTTGAAAGTTAAACTTTGCCTCCAGCCACCTCCAGCCAACCACATTCCAGTAACCTCCAACCTCCAACCACCTTCCAGAATCCTTCAAACTAGCCATCTCCCAACTACCACCAAACAACTGAAGCTTTGATTTCAGTTTACTGTTTGCATTTATTATGTTTGTTTTTATCTCATCTCATTTCCCTATATAAAGGGATTAAGATTGTGTTGTAAGTGTGTGGAGTGGTGTAAGTTAATCTTGAGAGAAATAAGAAGTTTGAAGTTTCTCCTTCGTTTTGAGTGTTTGAAATCCCTCTGAGAGGTGCACCACAAGTGACCTCAAGCTTACCATCCCACCAACAGTTTTGTGGGTTTACAGATATTAGAAAAACTAGGAATACGGAAAGTGGCTAGGAAAGCTAAAGTGCTGGGAACAGTAGTGGGAATAGGAGGGGCAATGTTGCTAACTTTTTACAAAAGAGTAGAGATTAATATCTCTTCAGCTCATATTGACCTCCTCCACCAGGAACACCCACATTCTGGCCACGTGGCATCATAACATGCTTCCTCTGATAAGCATGTTTTGGGTATTGGCCTTGGTCAACTGCTTCTCCTATGCTTTATAGTTGATCATTCAGGTAATTTTGTTTAACTATTGTAAATAATATTTAAATATTCATTTTAATATTTTTATTAAATTTGGGATAATTTTTTTGTTATAGGCGAAGATGAGTGAGAGGTACACATACCAATTATCAAGCACAGCTTTGATGTCTTTGATGGGGTCAATCCAAGCCACTGTTTATGCCCTTTGCATGGAAAAGGATAGATATCAATGGAAGTTAGGGTGGAACATTAGGCTTCTCACCGTAGCTTTTTCGGTATGTAAACAATATTAATAATAGCTAGATATGCCATTAATGTTTGTTCCATTGTGTAATATTGATGAGTCGAATTGGTGATATGCAGGGCATTGATACCGTGGATTGTGAGGAGGAGGGACCTCACTTCGTTTCCATATTCAACCCACTTGTAATGGTGTTGGTAGCCATCGCCGGTTCTTTTCTTCTGAACGAGAGACTACACCTCGGCAGGTACTTTAATTGACTGTTAATTTAATACAAAGATAAGTGTGATATGTTATTTTCTTTCATTGACAAATTTAATTTTTATAATCAAATACAGCATACTTGGATCAGTGTTGATCGTGGGTGGATTATATGTAGTGCTGTGGGGTAAAAGAAAAGAGACGAAGGGAATTCAACCAGTGCCTTCTATACCCTCTTAACAATCTCAATCGATTGAGATTATCACCATCTCTCCTGTTACTGTTCACAATGAAGAAGAAACAGCATCACTACATGAAATTGAAGAAATAACAGGAAGTTGTGATCAAGAAGGGATAAGGGGTAGGATATATTAACCGAAGAGTTTAGTTACCAAAGAAAAGTGCCCGTGTTAGTTATTAGAGTTTTTATAGGTCGCAGGTGTAATCAAATATTATTATTTCTGAGGTATTTCGGTAATATGTTACTGTTAATGTATTGGAGATCATTGGATCTTATATTCAGTTACATTAAGTACAACATTGTGTTTCAACATTGCTTTGCTTGTATTCATCAGATGTATTTAATTGTTCTATGTCTTATCAAGCAGGTCTCGGATATTAATTAAGACATGTATCTTTCACTTATATGCAATTGTTTTTTTTTATTGTTATATATTAAACTAGTATAGGATTGTATATGTTAATATGCTAGCAGCTTAGTTGAATTAAAGACTTCCTTGACCGCCTGTTAGGCAATGTCAAAATTTCAGAATCCAATCCATGGGGAATTGAGTGTTTTAATAGTTGGAAAGGCATAATTTGTGAAAGTGTGCTTTCAGAATTCAAGGAGTCAGTGGCAATGTGTGGAGAGATAGGCATAATTTGTGAAAGTGTGCTTTCAGGTTTCAAGGAGTCGGTGGCAATGTGTGGAAGGCCTAATGAAAAGTTGAGAGCTGGTCAATTGCTGAAACACTTAAAGTAAGTTCATTGACCATTTTTCTTTGATCTTAATTCTTGATAAATATATTGACAATAATTTTATTGGAAGTGATTGTCTAATGTTGGATGATACATAATTTGATAGTTGTTCAACTTTTTATTTACACTATATGCCTAATATATATATATATATATATATATATATAATTTTCTATTGTCAGTTCGTCCTGAGACGAAGAATGTGGACCATTAGATTTACATACTTTGACTCAAAGTGTATGCACTTATCAAAACTTCTCCATAATCTGTGGTCCACATTCTTCCTCCTGATATAAAATATATCAGGACGAACTGACAGTAGAAAGACTGTATATCAGTGGGAATTTTCCTTTTGTGTGTCTGGAGTTGGAGTAATATGAACAAGAAGCCATAATCTGAGAGAATTAACATGAATTATTTTATTTCTCTGGCTCCATTGTGGTTTAGTTTATATGAGCTTAGACGCTTAGTGCCGTAGTCTGAGGGAATAAATAGGATGCCATTTATAAAAGGTAAATTAACATGTTAGGTTTCCTATTTCTTTCATTTTTTTTTAAATTCAATATTCTAACTTTTCCAGTTGTTTAAAGCTTTTGGGAATATCGTTTCATGGTATTTACATCAAGTACAAGTATGCACATAAAACACATGATAACCATTTTAGATTGAGTTCCATGCACATCATACAAGTATATACTGCCGTAAGTTATAATGTCTTCCGAGCTCTAGACTGCAATTCAATTCACTTGCCAAGCAATGAGCTAGTTGGACCAAACTGCGGCCTTGCTTGGGTTTGAGTTTTTGACTGGGTGTAGATCACTCAACCTTTCACCTATTTTAGGTCATTATATGTAAATCATGATAAGTTTTAGGTGCTCCATCAGCGATAGATCTGTACTCCTCCACTGGATACTGATCAAGCTTTAATCTTCTGTTCAGTATTACCTTTTGTCTTGGTTAGATGGAACATATCCATTTATTGAATGATGTTGGATTTTACATGAGTTATTGTTCAGTCTTGAATGCCACTGTTATTCAATACATATTTATACAGTAAATCATAATGTCGGAATTTTAAATTTCCACCAGAGGAGATTCTCGACCATTCTTGATTGATGATTTGAATATAAAATTAGCACTGCTAAATTCATGCTGTTTTATTATAGCAACCATCAGATGTTTTTGAACTCTTACCTGTTTGGACCAGTTTCTAAAGATGACACGATCATGGATTCATGGATAGTAATAAATAGATTATATTTCTTTGTTCCCGATGATATAAATATGTATAGGAAGAAATATGAAAGTAATTTTCATGTTAATGAAGGGGTATAATGGCAGAATAGAAATAACTGTGGTTTTACCTCTCTTGATGGACGGATTATTTTGGCTTTGGAAAAAATGAGATTTATTATTAGCTTACATGTGTGTTTGTATCAATGAAATTAAATCCCAACCCAAGTGAATCATATTCATTACTTGTTGCACCAAGTAAGATTGAGAATTAGAACAGTGTTGTGCACGATAGTCCTTGTGAACACATGACCGGAAAACTGGCATTGAAGAATAAGGTTGTTTTCGGAACTGGTGATCGATGGCATGCTCCAACCTTGACAGCAAATATGGCATTTGTAAGAGCAGTTTCACAAACTGGGATTAGTCATACATTTTTTATGACATAAATCAGTACATCGTATGTGGACCATAGATTATGGATAAACATTGACAAGTGCATACACACTAGGTCAAAGCAATTGAATCTAATAGTCTACATATAAGGTACTGATATATATTTATCGGTACATATTGAGAAGAAATTTTCATATATATATGTTGGATTGATAGTTATGATTAGTGTAATACCTAATTTTTAATGATTTTCTTTCTTATCAGCCTCAAATGCTGTATGTTGGAAATTGCTCAGTTATGTAATTTGTAGAAGTAAAATTATTGTTTGATATACATACTGAAACAGGAGACCTAAAATTATTCTTCTTTGAAATTGTATTTTATATTTTGCCCAAGCTGCCAGACCTCTGTGTAAGAGAACATGAAAAAAAAAAAACACTTTCATATAGATAGATCACTCCTAGATATTACAAATATATATATATATATATATATATATATTCATTTTCTCCTCGGTGCGTACCGATATAAAATACATCAGTGCATTACATGTGGATCATAGATTATGGATAAGCACTGACAAGTGTATACAGATTGGGTCAAAGCAATTGAATCTAATAATCCACATGAAACGCACCGATAAATATTAGTGCACACTAAGATGAAAAGTTTCATATATATATATATACAATTTTTCTATTGTCAGTTCGTCCTGATATAAAATATATCAGGACGAAAAATGTGAACCATTAGATTTATATACTTTGACTCAAAGTGTATGGACTTATCAAAACTTATCTTTAATTTGTGTGGTCTACATTTTTTGTCCTGATATAAAATATATCAAGACGAACTAACAGTAAAAAGACATATATATATATATATATATATATATATATATAATGAGCCGTGGGCAGAAGTTACTGTTGTTGAATGGCATGACACCCACCTGGAGATTTTTCATGCCCTAAATCGATAAAAATAGGGCAAATTGCAATAACATGCCCTCACATTTGTCAATAATACTATCATATTGAATATTTGCCTTAATTACAGAAGAATACCCTTGACAACTTTGACCACAATTAGACTTAACGGTGCAAGGGCACAATGGTATTTTTACCAACAAAACTATATTTAATTACAATAATACTAATTTGCCTAAATTTAGTGTCCTAGTGCCCGAATGACGTGGCATAGTAATCCATTAATTTAAATTATATTATATTTGTATAATTTAAATGAATGGATTATAGTGTTGCCACATCAGTTAGACACCAGATTTGGACAAAGTAGCATTACTCATTTAATTATATCAAATAAAATTTTGAATTTTTTTTATCAAAATTTAGGGAAAGTATCATTCTTCCCTATATTTTGACCTATTACTAAATATGACTCTGTATTTTTATTAATGGCCGTTCTGCCATATAACCCATTTCCGTTAGTTTTTCCGTTAAAACGTCTATGTTAACCTCAAAGGGTAATATGATAACTTAACATAAAATCATTAATACATGTTTATTTATGATTTAAAAAGACCGGAAAAAAAAGGTAAAAAAAAAGGTGGTTTCAAATCTTTATTCGGATAAATCTTCCATAGGTCCCTCTAACAGCTGATAGTGGTGAGACGAACCTAATGGAAGTGTACCACATAGCATATATTTAATGATCGACTCAAATTAGCTGTCCAAATATTGTGTTCCAGTTTGTGTCTAACCAATCAAATTAGGACATACGATTATATTTAATTATTTTTTTCAACTTCTTTCATAAATGTAGACACATGTCCTAATTTGATTGGTTATATATAAATTGGGACATTATTTTTGGACAACTAATTTGAGTCCTTTCTTTAAATATCACATTTTTCTTTTTCTTTTTCCAATCAAGTACTTGACACGTGGTAAAGTAAATAAAACCAACTTTTGCTCTTACTATTATTCCCTATTTTTTGCTTTTTTTTTGGGAAGTAAAATTATCTTTCCTCATCAGATATTCTTCTGTCAAAAAATTCCAGTAACTTCTTTCTCCTCAATCTTAAGAAAAAAAAGATCTCAATGGTAATTTTTTTTTCTCTATCTTTCTAGATAATATAATATTTGATTTATATATATATTTTTTCTTTTGGTGAAAGATTTGTATCTTTTAATTTAAATAAGATGAGAAAACATAAGAAAAGAAATATTTATATCTTTTAATTCCAGAGGACACCAAATACCAAATCTTCGGTTCATAAACACAAACAACAATTTACTAATTCATTCTCACACAACAACTCAGACTGTTTATGTTTAATTTTTTAAAAATGAAAAATATTTATATTTTTGAGTGACGACATTTGCACCCCTTAAAAAGTGTATGTACACTCCAATTTAGTATTTGTTTTTTTGAAAATCAAATATTACCCTTGAGTAAAATTACTTAAAGGACTAAATAGTTTGTAAGTACACACCAATAATTATTAATTGGTTTTATATTAATCCTTTATAAAAAAGAAAAAGAAAGTTTCCTATTAATTATTTGATATGATAATAAAAACCTTCCTATTTTATCAAACCCTAACTTCTATTTTAAATACTAATTTCAATTTATTTTAAGGAACACAAATTGATTGAGTTGACAAACAATTTACTGCTATAATTGAGTGAAACAAAAATCAATAGCAACGATAAACTTTATTATGAACAATTGTTTTTTCAAAAAAAAAAATTCTTTGGAACAGAAGAATTCAGATACACTGTTGTGTGCTGAGAGTCTCTTTTTACATATGGCCAATGTAATTGCTGTTTTCTATTAATGGATTTTAAATTTCAAAAACAAATATTAAAAAAATTAAAAACTAAAAGAGCTAAAGCAACACATGCACAAGTTACGGTTACAGCTAGTAGTTTTTCAATTTGGTGGAATTGGAGAATTTTAAGCTTAAAAAATATTAAATAATTAAAACAAAAATGTTTTAATGTTAGACAATTTTTCAGTGACATCCAATGTTTTTGTATAAGTTAGAAATTATTTTTTTAAAAGTGAAATTATTTATTTGAATAAAAAGATATAAAATAATAAATTTTAAATAAATATGATTATATAACAAAATAGTGGGGTGTGCTTACAAAAATATAATACAATAAAATTAAAGAAATGATATTTTTATCATTAAGTGAGGTTTATTTACGAACCAAAGATTTTTAAAATATTTTAGATATGTACTTACGAAAAGGGTGTATATACGGTTTTTGATGGGTGCCAATATCGTTACCCTATATTTTTTTTTTCTTTTTCCATGAACCTGGGCCGGCCTTCACATAGGCCCAAGAGGCAACTGCCTAGGCCCCCAAATTTAGTTTACTGTGTATTTATATTTAGAGGCCGGATTAGAGTTTTAAAAAAAAACAGCTCATATGTCAGTTTTCACTTAAATGGCCCACCAAAGAAATATTTATACTTAAAAACAGCCCATATTTTATATATGTTGTATTTTTTATAAAACAAAGGCCCATTAAAGAAACAAAATTATTATATTTACCGAACCACAACATATCAAATTGCAAATTGCATTTCACTATAGACTGACGATATTGGCACCCCTCAAAAAATGTATGTACACCCATTTCATAAGTACACTATAAAAATATTTTTAAAAATTCCTGATTCGTAAATAAACCTCACTTAATTGCAAAAAGACCATTTCTTTAATTTTATTGTATTATATTTTTGTAAGCACGTCTCACTATTTTGTTATATAATCATATTTATTTAAAATTTATTATTTTATATCCTTTTATTCAAATAAATAATTTCTCTTTAAAAAAAATAATTTCTAACTTCTGCAAAAACATTGGATGTCACTAAAAAATTGTCTGAAAAAAATTTCTTTTCATTGCATTAATTTTTTTTTTCAATTCTTTAATATTTTTTAAGCTCAAAATTCTCCAATTCCACCAAATTGAAAAACTACTAGTTATAACCGTAACATGGGCATAAGTTGCTTTAGCTCTTTTAGTTTTTAATTTTTTTTTTTTTTTGATATTTAAAATCCACTGATAGAAAACAAAAATTACATCAACCAATAAGAATGTTCATATGTAAAAAGAGACTCTAAGCACACAACAGTGCATCTCAATTTATTGTTGCTATTGATTTTTGTTTCACTCAATTATAACAGTAAATTGTTTGTCAACTCAATCAATTTGTATTTCTTAAAAGAAATTGAAATTAGTATTTAAAATAAAAGTTAGGGTTTGATAAAATAGGAAGGTTTTTATTATCATATCAAATAATTAATAGGAAACTTTCTTTTTCTTTTTTATAAAGGATTAATATAAAACCAATTAATAATTATTCGTGTGTACTTATAAACTATTTAGTCATTTAAGTAATTTTACTCAAGGGTAATATTAGATTTTCAAAAAAAAACACTAAATTGGAGTGTACATTCAGTTTTTGAGATGTGCAAATATCGTCACTCTTCACTATATTAGACATTCGAAATCTTTTTAGGATTCTTTGACACTTGGTAGCTCTGTTCTTGCTAAATTGGGAAAGTAATTGTTCTTGGATTGGAATTTGGAAGCTCTCATCTTGAAATCAATCGTTGTTGTTTTTTAGGGTAATTTAACACTTCTTTTCCTTCTTCTTCTTTTAATCCGAAAAACCTCTTTTCGTTTTTCTATTTTAGTTTTGTTAGAATTTGTATGTATTATGTGTTATGGAACCAGGAAGTCAGGAACCCAACTACCCAAGAAAAAATTGTTCTTAAATTTTTCTATATGTATTGTTAGAATTGTTCTTGAATTTTGTATATATTATGTTAGAATTTTGTTTTTCTATTTTAGTTTTGTTAGAATTTAATACCTCTTTTCCTTGTTGGATGTATTATGTATAATGTACACTTGTAAACACATGAAAGCTGGTTGTTTTTGTTGTAAAACGCAAACGTCAACTGGTAAAGTGGTTTATTTTGGTGAATTTATAGGCTTATAGCATATCTGTTTTTTTTTCTTCTTACGAATTGAATGGAAAGAGTTGAAGATATAATACTAACATTGACAATTGATATGCGGCAGTGTTAACTCTCTGAATCCGGAGCATTGACTGACAACTTATTATAATGATTTTTATAATTGTTTACTAGAGAAAAAAAAATAAAATAAACATATATGGAAAGTCGGGATTCAGGGGACTCATTTTTATAGTTCGCCTTAGGCCCCCGAAATCTCAAGACCGGCCCTGCATGAACAGATGAAGTTGAGAATGGGAGGGAGGTCACAGTGTCATACAAACTACGATTGAGTGACGAACGGATTGGAGTGAATATCGAATTACAAAAATACCCTTATGTGTAGAAACACTTGAACTATCTTACAGAAAGAAAAAAAAACTTGAACTCGCGCCACGTATGATAATAGGGATGTATTTGGTCTCTTTCCTTTCCCGATATCAAACGTACCGTTTTGGGTTTCATGGCCCATGTCAATTAGTGTAAAACGGTATCCTTTAAAAAAAAACCTGGCTATTATCACTTTTGTGTTTATACGTGGAAGAAAAAATATACACGGGCAAAAATGTAAAAGCTGAACGTAAAATATATTTAACATGATTTTTTTTTGAATGTATATCCTTGACTTTTTCTTTCACTTAATTATAGATTAGCCATTACAAATAAGCATCGGAACAGGGGGCCCCGACATCGGCTCACCTTAACCCGAGACTTTTTTCAAGTTTTGAAAAAGCATTGGGACAGGGTGACCCAATGTCTAAAAAGTCTTTGGATAGGGTGACCCGACATCGGGTCACCCTGTCCTGAGGTTTTTTATCCTCTAGACAAGGTGACCAGATGTCAGGTCACCTTGTCCCGAAACTCATTTTTCATGGCTATTTTTTTTTCAATTAAGTTTTTTCAATCACTTTTACTTTCTTTGAAATAATAAAGATTTTATAGGTTGATTATATTTATTGAAATTTTTTTCAGGATTGAAGATGACAAGCGTGCAATTGGTTTTGAATTAGGGTGGAATGGAAAAGTCATCATGGCCAATATTGGTAGGAAGGTCGAAAAGCAAAGGTGATTGATTTTCCAAGAGATTCAAATTATGATCCACTGTTAGATAAGGTATACCACATCACTGGAATTAGTAGAGATCATTATTAGGTCAGTATGACGACTCTTGCACAAACCTTTCGTCCTAGCATGCCTATTGAGATTGTTGATGATGAAGACGTTGCATGGTTGCTTCGTCGAGAGAATGTTGACCCATTAGGTTGCGTCAGTGTTAAGCAAATCGGAAATAAGTCTCCAGAAATGAAACATACCAGAGTCCTCTCACAACCCACACAGTGGGTTTCAAAGCTCGGATGTACCAAACATGGGTGCCCATTTGGATGCTATTCGAGAGGGTTTTACACCAACTGCCCATATTGATACATCTCTTCCTCGTCATTTTAGTTTTGAAGATACAATTGGGAACCAGCACATTCCTAAGCATGATGAAACATAACAGAACCACAGTTCAATCTCATTCCTGGTTGAGTTCCCGACCGGTATGACGAGCAATTTGCCCATGTCCAGAGGCTTGTTCCACCTCCCTATGTATTTTATTCTATTAATTCTGGTGAAGTTGCACCGAGACCTGTTACTATACGTATTGAAGTAGGTGAATTGTTTCCAAGCAAGAAATAACTACAATCACAATTAGGTAGTTATGCCCTTGACAACAAGTTCCAAATTAGGGTGTTCAAGTTAAATACAACATGTTATCAAGTTCGGTGTATTGTTGAGGATTGCAATTGGTGATTGCGTGCGGCTAAGGTACAAAATTTAGATTATTTCCAGATTAGAAAATTTGACAATCAACACACATTCTCCACAAAAGCACGATTTCTGTGTCAGAGGCAAGCAAGGGCATAGGTTATCGGGGAACACATAAAGGAGAACTTATGTTATCATCGTTTATACAAGCCTAAGGAAATTATATATGACATGCAGAGGGAGTTTGGCATCTCTTGTAACTACCACAATGTGTACCGAGTCAGACATATTGCCTTAGAGGAGCCAAGAATTTTGAATATGGCAATCTGAATTTTTTTTATAAAAAAAACAACAATATTAGAATGTAAATCCTAAAATATAACAAATAAAACCAGTTTGACTTAAACAACAATATTAAATACTTGCATAACCGAAATAAGGTTTTATATATCTCTACATACGCAGGAGTTTCTGTGCATTTCGAATTCAAAATTCTTGGGACGACATTGTTCACCCTAACAGCATATCCAAGTGTGACCCATTTTGGTATTGCTTCAATGGCCCACACCAGAAAACAAAAAACAAAATAGTTAAGTTAGTGTATGGAAATTTGCATATTGCCTAAAAGTATTTTAATAAAATTATTCAATTAACACACATCACCTGAAAAGCTGTAACCCATAAACGTTGTATCTCTCCACTTTCCGTTTCGCTGGAACATTGACCTTCTCCATCAACTTATCTTTCGACTTATCCTTAAACTTATCCATGAATTTATCATCACGGCTAAGAAAACAAGTAGAAAAGGAGTTAAATGTCCTTACGTATATGAACGACCCTCATGGAAACTTATTAAAAGCATCTAAATCATCCACTAACTGTAATGCCAAATAGTGAATGTTGGTCCTATCGTCCTTGCCAACCAATATCATCTCAAATAAAAGTATTAAATCTAACTTCATCATATCATCATCACTACTTTTATTACTAGGATTGTGATTTCTAAACCAATCAACAACCATTTTAACATGGACTTTACTATCTTGGAAGTAGGTTCGACGGAGTCTATTATCCTTTTGTTTTGTAATCTCCAATATATATCCGGATTCTGAGTATTCTCCAAAGGCTAGCACAGTAACCAAACAAAACTCCACTGGGCTGAACCGTATCAACCCATTGCCAACATGGTACCACAAAAAAGATGTATTATCATCAACATTCCTAATATGATACTCCCTAAGTAAGATATGGTGATAAAATTGCCCAGATAACACCATATCACTAACATCCCAAAAATGACCAAAGCACGCCGCTCTAAACTACATGAGTTGTTTTGGTGTGAGACGCAACTTAATAAGTCTTACACTATCCCAATTACAATACCCAAAAACTCCAGATGGAAAATGTTCGCATTCCTTAATCTTTAGTGATTTAAGTAATTTCTTTCCACTTATATGTATCTACCTAAATACATTCCATAATAATAAATCATCTTACTATCCAAAACAAGTAAAAATGAGATACCGAAATTATTGAAAACATAAACACTGATATATTAATATGACCATTGAAAGCCAACATGACAACAGATACCTTTTACAACTTACATGCAAATTAATAAAAAGTAACAATAGAACAACTTCATAAATTAAACCCATTTGGGCCCAAATTTCTTCTAAATTTAACATTTCGAAATTGAATTTTCACTGGATCAAAACTAATTTTCAAAAATGAATGGAAAAATCACTAATTTGCATCTAATCAAACACCATCTAACTCAAACATTATGCATCTCTCACACCCACTTTGAAAAGGATCACAGACTAAAAATAACAAAAAATTTCCAACAAAAAAATCATTAACCATTAATCCATTACCTCCAAATACCTCCAAATTTGACAACCCATTAATCAATTTAAACTCAAAATCATAAACCTCCAAATTTGATAACCCATTAATCAATTTAAACTCAAAATCATAAACCAAAATGTTAGGGTTGAAAACTCTAAATACCTCCAACCAAATATAATGGCACCCAAATCGTGGTGTATGACTACGCCGGAAAGAGGAGGATGCTGGAAGAAGACGAATGGTGACGATGGATGACCCCGTGTTGTGTACTTAACACTTGGTTGGAACAAACAAATTGAGTAAAAGAATTGGGAGAGAAGACAGAAAAGAATTGAGAGGTTTGATGGAGTAAAATATTGCTTGCCTTTATATAGGCTATATAATACGAATGAGGGAAAACAACTAACTAAACAACATGCTTAAAATTAGGAAATAATGGAAACATAACACTGCTGAACTCATGCACACAACTGTATGATGAACGCAGAAACAGGGCACAACATACCCAGTTATCAATACTCTAACTAATGTATTCTCAACCTAATAACAGCTAATAAAACAGCCTTGCACTCTGACTTGGCCTTGCTCTTCTCATGTGAACGTGCATGGTTTTCATGGCGCTAAAATGGCGCACAAACCATTCCACCCCGCTCAGAGAATCCTTGTCCTCAAGGATAAAATCAGGATAAGTTCGTAGAAAACGCCACTGGTTTTCCCAAGTAGCATCCTCACTCGGAGCCCCGACCCATTTCACCTGGATTTCAGTCGTCGGTCAGTAAGTCCCTTTCTGGATGATACAATGGCCTAGAACGACTTCAAGTTGTGGAAGTAAGACAGAGGTGTCAGAAACTAGCGGAAGGACTGGGGAAGCATCGGGCATCAAACCAACTTGTTTCTTCAATAGATTCACATGAAAGACATTGTGGATTTATGATCCAGCCAACAATTCTAATTTATATGCACCAGGTCCCATGAGTGCAAGTACACGGAACAGACCAAAAAATCTTGGGGACAACTTCAGGGAACTCCGGAAGGCCACCGATTTTTACTGATATGGTCGGAACTTAAGATAAACATAGTCACCTACCTCAAAACTAACATCCCGTCTATGCATATAAGTCATGTTCTTCACCCGGTTGTGTGCAACAGATAAGTTGTGCCACAAGGCCTGTAGAATTTTGGTTCGGGTGCAGAGAAAGTAGTCAACAGCTTGAACCTTCATAGTACATGCTCTAAAAGAGCACTGTAGAAGGTGGTATGCCATAGATGGCCTCAAAATGAGAGACCTTAGTGACTGAATGCACATAGGTATTACAACTGTACTCCACCCATGAAAGCCAATCCATATATTTTTTTCGGTTGATCCACTGGTGAAGCAACGAAGATACTGTTCCAATGTTCAATTGACAACCTCTGTTTGACCGTCCGTTTAGGGATAGTAGCTTGAACTCATGTTCAAGGAAGTTCCCTGCAATTTAAATAATGTCTTCCAAAACAAACTAACAAACACTTGTCACGATCACTTACAATAGAAGTGGGCACACCGTGTAATCGTACGATATTCTCAATGAAAGCTTTGGCGATTGTGATGGCCGTGTAAGGGTGCTTAAGTGGAATGATGTGGTTGTATTTTGACATTCGATCGATAACCTCCAGAATGATAGTATAACCATGAGACACAGGTAATCCTTCCATAAAATCCATGGATATCTCGGCTCAGATCGTTGAAGGAATTAGCAATGGCTGAAGAAGTCTGGTTGAGCTCAAGCTATCAGTTTTGTAGCATTTGCACAGATGTTACAGCTTTTGATGAAATCTTTGATCCTTCCTCTCATATTCGAGCAAGTGAAATCGTTCCTCTCATACGACTTCTGCTCACCCACAGAAGTCGAGTGGTTTTTTGTCAAGACAACATGTATTATAGGTGACATAGGACTCAAACAAATTCTTCCGTGCTTAAACCAAACTCGATCACGTAAGGCGTATTATGATCCCGCTGAGTTGGGATTTGATTTGGCGAATTGAGCATAAAAATGATCGTGCAAAACCTCTTATTGGAGAGTGAGCCACCAATCAGAAATAGGTAACGAAATTGCTAAGCATTCGACTTCGGTCATTCGTGACAATGCATCCACCCCTTGATTCTCCCTTCCTCTTTTGTATTGGATGACATAATCATAAACAATGATTTTAGGCAACCATCGCACATGTGTAGGTGTAGTAATCCGCTGCTCCAAGAGATACTTCAAACTTCGTTGGTTTGTTCGCATAATGAATGGCCGACCAAAGAGATACGCTCTCCATTTACGAATTGCCTTGACAATAGCCAACATTTCTTTGTCGTAAGTTAATAAGGCAAGAGCGGATCCCTTCAAGGCTTCACTGTAAAACGCCACGGAACGGTCCTGCTGAATTAATATGGCTCTGATTCCTATGCTGCAAGCATCAATTTCAATGATGAATTATTGAGTGAAGTCAGGCAATCGTAAGACTGAGGGGGGCGACAATGCTTGTTTCAGTTGATCGAAGGCAATGGAAGTTTCGGGTGTCCAGCAAAATCCATTTTTGGAGAGAAGTCTAGTGAGTGGTGCTGCAATTCTCCCAATCCACGAATGAACTTGCGGTAGTTGCCCGCCAACCCTAAAAATCCTCACACCGCTTTGGCGTTAGTTGGAATAGGCCAATTGTTAAATGTTTGAGTTTTTGTTAGGCCTACTTGAACTCCTTCTTCAGAGATAATATGCCCTAAATAATCAACCAGTGTCACTCTGAAACGGCATTTTGCCTTCTTTGCAAACAATTGTTTAGTGAGTAATATAGATAAAAACAGTGCGTAGGTGAATGAGGTGTTCTAACCATGTGTGGCTGTAGACCAATATGTCATCAAAAAAACGAGAACGATTTTCACAGATGAGGCCGAAACAGTTCATTTACAATGCTCTGGAAGGTAGCCAGTGCGTTTGTAAGACCAAATGACATCACGACAAATTCGTAGTGGCCTTCGTAAGTTTTAAAGGCGTTTTTGTGTATGTCGTTGTCATGAACTCGTATTTGATGGTATTCGGCTCGTAAGTCTATCTTTGAGAAAAATTTGGCTCTGTATAATTCATCCAACAGTTCATCGATCATCGGAATGGGATATCGATCTTTCGCTGTGATATTATTTAGGGCCTTGTAATCGATGCAAAAGAGCTAACTTCCATCTAATTTTTTGACAAGGAGAACTAGAGACAAAAATGGGCTGTTACTAGGTCGAATTAAACCTGAGTCGAGGAACTCCTTCACCATTCTTTCCATCTTAGATTTTTGGTAATGGAGGTAACAATATGGGCAGACATTTATTGGTTTTGAGTTGGGTTATAATGGAATTCGATGATCATAAATTTGTTGTAGTGGCAGTGTGGTCGTTTCAGAGAAAACATGGTGGAATTCGGCTAAGAGTTGGTTAAGGTCGTGAGGTAGATCAGTTGAACTTTCTTGTTGGGTCAGACACCATTTGGAGAAGGAATCCTTGTCCTTCCAATCCATCAGTTCTTTTTCGCTTAATGCCTCCATAGGTTGGCGATTGAGGCCCTGAAACTTGCATTTGAGTCCATCTTGATAAAAATTAATTGTTAATTTTTGGTAATTTGTTTCTACTGGAATAATGGTTTCTAACCATTGGACCCCTAGAACCGCTTGGCAGGCTGTTACCAGAAGGACGAAGAGGTCTGCTTGTACTGAGTGTCTTTGGATGATCAATGTAAGCCTCATACATCGTCCTGCACAATTAATCTTCTCACGATTAGTAACCATTACCTGAAAGGTTTGGTCCCGCGTCACTGGTAGTCCGAATTTTGCCACCACTGATTGATTGATAAAGTTGTGCGTGCCTCTGCCATCAATCGGTACCATTATATCTTTATTCTTCAGTTTTCCCACCACCTGAATGGTTTGCGGATGGTTTGTGCCCGAAATTGCATGAAATAAGATTTTTGGTATCGATTCGACAGGAGTTGGTTCACTGGTGATCTTGTCTTGGTTCGGCTCTTCTATAGATATGAGATCATTGATCATGAAAAGTTAAGGACGTTGGCAGCGATATCCCGGCATGAATTTTTCGTCGCAGTGGAAGCACAAACCTCGCTCTCTTCGTTCTATTGCCTCTTGACTTGTTATACGTCTGAATGGGACATGTTGGTTCTGGTTAGTTTTCAGGTTCGGCGGTGGGCCTAAGAGTCCTGTCGTAGGATTCGTGGTAACTTTCTAAGGCTGAGTTAATCCTGATGATCAGAAGGAATTTGATGATTTCTTTTGCAATTGGTTACGTTCTTCGATCAATCTCGCAACTCCGATGCCGTCTGATAAGGTTCGATGTTGCTTCACCTTCACATCTAGGCATATTTCATCTCGCATCCCGGCAATGAAACACCCAATTAAATAGCTTTCTGGTAGGTCATCAATGCATTGAGAGAGTCTCTCAAATTCGGCTTGATAAATTTCGACGATGGTGACTTGCTTAAGTCGGGTAAGTTCCTCTGAAGGATCTTCGTATTAGATTGGTCCAATTTGGTGGAGCACGGCCTTGGTGAACTCGGTCCAGGTTAGTGGTCCTCTGAATTTGGTATGACTTGTATATCCATCCTTGAGGATCGTCACCGTTGAATTTGGGAAATGACAATTTGAGTTGTGTTTGATTTCTGGTTGTGGGTAATGAAATTTGAGAAATGTTGGTTTGTGTGGTGGTGTGAGTCTCAGAGGATTCGCCTTGTGCGAAGAGGTTGATTTCGGTGTCGTTTGTTGGTTATTGGTGAAGGGCATGCAGAGCTTGTACTTCTTTAAGTACTTTCTACAAAACAGAGGTGACTTGTTGGTAATTTTCGTTGACATGGTCGATCTCGGACTCATGACGAGGCTAAATCTCATTGACCTCATTCCGGAACTCGGCGTTGGATTTCCCACTTGTTTCCATGGAACAGTGCTCTGATACCAAAATGTTGTGTACTTAACACTTGACTGGAACAAACGAATTGAGTAAAAGAACTGGGAGAGAAGAAAGAAGAGAATTGAGAGGTTTGTTGGAGTAAAATATTCTGCATATCTCATTCAACCAACTGCTTGCCTTTATATAGGCTATACAATACGAATAAGGGAAAACAACTAACTAAACAACATGCTTAAAATCAGGAAATAATGGAAACATAACACTGCTGAACTCATGCACACAATTGCATGATGATCGCATAAACATGGATCAATATACTCACTTATCAATAATGTAACTAATTTATTCTCAACCTAATAACAGCTAATAAAACAGCCTTGCACTCTGACTTGGTCTTGCTCTTCTCATGTGAACGTGTATGGCCATCATGGCGTTGAAATGGCGCACATCACCCTGACGGCTTTGACCACGAAGCTTCGCAGTGGCGGCGAACTCGTTGTTGTTGCTGCTGGTGCGACGAAATCGTTGATGAACGGATTCCCAATCGCCAACGAAGCTTTGCGATGGTGAAGTCAGGGGAAGCTTTGCGGTGGCGAAGTTGGCAAAGCTTTACAATAGGGAAGCTTTGTGGTGGATTCGGGAAGGGGTTCGTTTCAAGGTAGGTGGGCAGGAGGATTTGGGTTGTTAGGGCAGTGAGAGTGCTTTTTTTTTACTAAAGGGGTAACAAGGTCATTTCAGGGTATTTTTGCAATTGAATTTAATTTTATGGTAGATTTGCTATTAAGCCCCTAAAATAGGGCATTTTTGCTAAAAACCCTTGTTTTTTTCACATATGAATGTACTGTAAACATGTTTGTTTTTAAAAAATAAAATTGTCTGGAAATAAGTAATTTTATATTTATACCCATGCTAATTGAAAGAAGTAATTTAACATGTACCATTCTTTATAAGATTTTGTATGTTCTGCAAACAAAGTTCAAGTTCAATTTATTGTATGTCCACGTTTCCAATGTATATAATTGAGGAAATCATTTTTGTCTGTTTTTTTTTTTTTTGTTTCCTTGAACATATGCTAGAGGTGCCCACGGTTCGGTTAAACCGTGGGCACCAAACCGAAACCGGGTGGGAAAAACCGAAACCGAAACCGCAACCGAAACCGCCGGTTACGGAACCGGTTGGAAACCGGTTCCGAATCGGTTCGGTTACGGTTACGAGAAGTGGAAAACCGGCCAAAACCGACGGTTAAACCGACGGTTTAACCGGCGGTTTCGACCGTTTGTAATAAAAAAAAAAATTCTAACGAATCACAAATCGCCACGTGGACCACATATTTCAAAAAAAAAATTACATTTGAACTGATGACCGTTGGGCGTTGGGTGAGGTGACCAACGGTCATCTTGCCTATGGCCAACGGCCATATATATATATATTATTTTTTCCCCTTAATTTCTTAAAATTACAAATTCGCCCCTCCACTATAATCCTATAAATACCCCCCTCATTTCAATATTCTTCACACCACTCTCAACTTCTCTCAATCTCTCTCAATCTCAAATTCTCAATTCTCTCTACATTATACAATTTTCTTTATTTTTCATTTTTCATAAAAATTAATATCTATTTTTTTCTTCAATTTTTTACAATCATCTATTTACAATTTTCTTTAATTCTTATTTATTATAGAAATTAATATCTATTTACATATTCTATTTTTTACAATCATCTATTATTTATTTACAATTATCTATTTTTCTTAGTGTTACCACTATTATTCCAACAATATTTTGAGTGCCTCACATATCTATATATATTTTTTACTATTATTATTTATAATTAATTATTCAATGGCAAGTGGGGGAGAAGGTTCAAGAAATTTGAACAAAGGAAAGGGTCCATTGCAAGATTTGTTGGAACACCAAGGTGATGATGTCAGTTATAACGACCGACTTTACCACGAGTTCCTTCAATCTCAATTTGGATCCGATCTCCCTCGTAGTCCTAATCCCCCTCTAATAATTTCCGACGAACCCGACCCCAATCTCTATGACCCTGATAGTAATGAAAATCTATCTACCCCCCAACCCCCTTCAAATGAATTTGTTGCAGGTGAAGAAGAAAAGCCGATGAAGTCCGATCTCTTCAAATTGCATATGAAGAAAATTCAGTTAGATGACGGGATGATCCAAATCAAGTGCAACTACTGCTCCAAAATATACAGGACCAACAAATCATTCGGATATGGCACGTACTGGAACCATATTAGGAAAAATCACCCTTCTGAATTGGTAAAGACTAGTAACCAATCCCAAATCTCCAGGTACGGAACCCCTACTAATCAACTATTTCATTATACGTCTGAAAAAAACAAGGAAGAATTAGCAGTAATGGTTGCAGTTGAACATTTACCTTTTAGTTTTGGTGAGAAAGTAGGTTTTGTTAATTATTGTCAAAATGCATTAAATCCTGCAATGCAACGTGTTCCTAGATCCACTCTCACACGTACAATGTTTTCCATTTACAAAAAACAAAAAAACAAATTGAAATCATTTTTTTATCAATTTGAAGGTCGCGTTTCCGTATGTGCCGACATATGGACCGATAATTTTGGTAGTCACCATTATATGGGTGTGACATGTCATTATATGGATAATGACTGGGTCATGCAAAAAAGAATTATTGCATTTCGTGTTTTCGATGACTCACACACGGCTCAAAATATTTTTCGACTCCTTAAAATTATTTTTGAAGAGTTTCATATCCAAAACAAAATTTTTGCGATCGGTTTTGATAATGCTGCAAGCAATACCGCATCTATTCCTATGTTGCAGGATTTGTGCAATCCCTATTTTGGGGGTAAATTATTTCATCAAAGATGTGCATGCCATATTTTAAATTTGTGTGTTCAAGCTGGATTACAAATTCTTTCTGTTTATATTAAACTAATTAGAGATAGTATTAACTATATCTGGAGGCAAAACAAACTCCAAAAACTATGGTTAAAATATTGCTCTCAAAATGGTATGCGTCCCATTAAATTTTCTCGGGACATTAGTACTCGTTAGAATTCTACTTATAAGTTGCTTAATGAAAGTGTTGTATATAAGGAATTATTAGTTTCTTTTATTACTTATAACGTTCCTTCAATTTCTCTTCAATTGAAGCATTGGGATATATGTATAAAAATTCTTGAATTGTTACGTGTTTTTAATGATGCTACTAATGCTTTATCTGGTATTTACTATCCCACTACTCATTTATTTCTTATTCAAAGTGTTAATATTGCTGGTGCATTCAGTGAGTGTGAACTCGATGTTCAATTGAGTGAATGTGTTGCTGCCATGAAAAAAAAATGGTTACAGTATTATAAGGAGATTCCAAATATTTATTTGCTTGCATCATGTTTTGATCCACGTTTTAAATTAGAATGTTTGCAAGATTATTTAACTCATTATTACAAAAGTTTAGATTTAGAAGTTGATGTTCTTAGTTATTGTAATTCCATTAAGGCTTTGCTTTATGAATTATATGATGAATATCTTAAAATATATGGTCCGTCTTTGAACATGCCGGTTTCACAACATCAACCGACATCTGATAGTACTGGTACTTCCTCTACTTTTAAATTAAAGGGTTTAGGGGATCGATTGTTTTCCCAAAGAGCCAAAAAATTAAGAACATCTTCTTCATCCTCATCCGGCTCGATTTCTGAGCTTGACCGGTATTTAGAAACATCTCATGAATTTTTAGAAGATAGTGAATTTAGTATCCAGGTTTGGTGGAAGGATCATGAACAGATTTTCCCAATTTTGGCTATTATTGCCAAACAAATTTTGGGAACACCGGTTTCTACCGTAGCTGTGGAACAAGAATTTAGTGCAGGTGGAAATATTTTGGAACCAAGACGGTCGGTTATGTGTCCGCAGACACTTGAAGCTCAGGCGTGTCTTGATGATTGGACAAAGGCAAAATACAGACAACAAGAAATTGAGGCGGAGATAGTGAATGATTTTTTCGAAGATGACCAAACCACGGGAACAGAAGGCAGCGATTAGATTCCATTCCAACTTCCAACCTTCAACACCGAACATCTAATTAAAGGTAAAAGAACTACGTGGCCTTTGATTCCTCTACTGCTCTACATTTATGGAGGATACGTAGGCAACTTAATTGAGGTCAAATTAAGTGCAAGGCCGATTTTTTTATTTTTTATTTTTAATTCAACTTTGTTACATTGTATATTTGAATTCAATATCCATTTAATTATTTTTTAATACATCTGCAATTGTAATTTTGTATCAATTTATCAATGTCAGTTTCTTTTATTTTCAACATTATTAAATACCTAAATGCTTCAATTGTATATTATATATTTATATAATTGTATTGAATATTTTATATTAATTTCATTTTATTACAAATGTTTCATTTTATTACAATGTTTCAATTTCATTTTATTACAAATGTTTCAATTTCATATTATATTTTAAATTTTATTCATTTGTCAAAAAACAATTCTGGAACATTATTTTTCCCATTATTTTAATTACGTTTAGTAATTATTGTAATTAGGTTTTTTTTGGAAAAAATAAATAAAACCGAAACCGAAACCGAAATAAACCGAAACCGAAACCGAAACCGAAACCGGCGGAACCGAAACCGAAAACCAAACCGGTTTTCTCGGTTACGGTTACGGTTTGGGTGGCCACGGAACCGAAACCGGTGGTTTCGAAACCGAAACCGCCCCGAAACCGAACCGTGGCCACCTCTAACATATGCACCAGAAATCGAATTAAAAAATTATTGATTTTTTTTTTGAACTAGGTTCTTGAATTATATGCACATGCCTCTATAAGAAGTGATTAGGGTTTTTTTTTCTTCTAAAAACCGTATAAAATAAGAAATATATTAAAAGAAAGAATTATACACCATATCAAATTAAGATAAATTTGGAAATATATCTTCTTTTGGAGGATAGATTTGGAAAAGAATATTTTAATTGTAATACAATGATTTGGAATTAAGTTAAAAATTAGTATTTCTTACTTTATTTTTTAAGTTGTTTTTTGATATTTTAAGTTGTTTGACTACTTAAAAAAACAAAACAATTTAATGAGTTCAATTCAGACCGATTAAGTTTTAAGTGGAAAAAACAAATGACTCATAAATATCAAGACTAATAAAATAGTAAAAAATAGAATTTTTACTTAAAAAAAAAGATAGAAGTAAAAGAAAAAAAAGATAGAAGTAAAAGAAGAGAGATGTAAACCATGTATTTTTTGAAGCTTTTTGCTATTGGTAGGATTCGAACCGCTAACTAATCCGTCCATTTACCGACTGAGTTAAACCTATGTGGCTGATATTTTCAATGTTTTCTTTTTAAAAACAAATTTATACGATATCAGACTGTGTTCTTTAATAATTATAAAAACATGTTAATTGAAAAAACCATATATACCAAAAACACACTTATAAAAACCTGGTAGGCTGGTATATCTCCATTCATAGGGCAGCCATAGAGAACCAGTCACAATTTTGAAGAATTCAATGTGCTATGTGAGCATCTCATCAAAGAATACCAAATAAAAAAATAATACTAGTAGTAATCATAAAAAATAAAATAAAAACTCTCTTTGGCCTTTGCAAAGAAAATGATCTAATAATCATCTAAATCCCTCGGATTTTCTACGGCACCGCATTGAAAGTATCGCCTCCAGAAACCTGAAACGTACGCAATTTATATAAGGAGATAAATGAAGCAATAAACAAAGCACATACAGCTTGCATTTTTTCAAGAATGGCAAGGCTAATAGTTTCTCTTAAATATTGCTTCAATATTATATGTGTAACCTTATTGTTGTTAACAAGTATCAAAGCTTCAGTACTGGAGGAGAAGAGTAGCACCAGTACCAGTGCCTTCTTCATATTTGGAGACTCTTCAGTGGATCCTGGAAACAATAACTACATCAACACCATCCCTGAAAACCAGGCAAATTACAAGCCCTACGGACACAACGGCTTCTTTCATCGACCCACAGGACGCTTCTCTGACGGCCGTGTCATCGTAGATTTTATTGGTATCATCATCGTTTAATTCTATTTGCATGGTCTGATCATTTGATTACTTGTTCTAGTAGGCGTTAGGCGGTGAAGCCAAATTAGTCAAAAACATCACCGTTTTAGATTTTGGGAAAAAAAATTTATTAAAAAAAACTTACTGGGTTAACTCCGCCCAGGCCGTCTAGGAGCCTAGCCGTCAAAGAAGGCAAGCCTTCCTCACAGCGGCCGGGTCCGCCTAAGGCCTAGACAGCCAACTAGACCGATTACTAGAACCATGACCTGAACCGTGTTATCAGTATTAATTTTAAGTTTTTAATTATGTACCGTGTGTTAAATAATTTACAGCGGAATATGCAAAGTTGCCATTGATTCCTCCATTTTTGGAACCGTCTGCTGATTATACAAATGGTGCTAACTTTGCCTCCGGTGGAGCTGGTGTACTATCTGAAACCAACCAGGGCATGGTAATTAGGAAACAGTTCAAGTGATCATAATCAATACAATTCAATTCATTTATATGATGATGTTGATGTTGTTGTTGTTGGCTTGTTTGTTGTTGCTAGGTGATTGATCTCCCAACACAGTTGAAGAATTTTGAAGTGGTGAAAAAGTCCTTGATTGAAAAGTTAGGAGAAGCAGAAGCAGAGAAAGTTATATCAGAAGCTGTTTATTTAATTAGTATTGGAAGCAATGATTATATGGGCGGCTATCTTGGCAATCCCAAAATGCAAGAAACATATAATTACCAAGCATATGTTGGAATGGTCATTGGCAACTTGACCCAAACAATCCAAGTAATTAAGTGCTTTTCAATCACAAAAATCACCTCTACTTGCAAAAAAAAGCCTTTGTTTATATGTCCACTGTCCACTATTTAATCAAATACTATTTGACTGTTATGTTCAAATTATCAGGTGCTGTACAAAAAAGGAGGTAGAAAATTTGGTTTTTTGAGCTTATCTCCATTGGGTTGCTTGCCAGCACTTAGAGCTCTAAACCCCAAAGCCAATGAAGAAGGTGGTTGTTTTGAAGCAGCTTCTGCACTAGCACTAGCTCACAACAATGCTTTAAAATCTGTCCTCACCAAGCTTGAACAGCTTTTGAGAGGGTTCAAGTATTGCTACTCCAATTTCTACAACTGGCTTGATGATAGAATAAACCATCCTTCCAAATATGGTATTTATATATGATATTTACATTCAATCATTCATGATAAATCCTGTGTGAAAAAAAAAAGATTTTCTTGTAGCTATTCATGACCATTCAAACTAATAAGGGATTGATGAGAAGAAAAAAAAATCATTTATTGTCTTCATGTGAGTATGTGACATAGAATATGGGTTGTTCACCAGTTCTTCTATATTGTCCCTTTCATTCTCATAATTATTGTCCTTGTAGATTATTATATTATTGTCATTACAGATATATATATATATATATAGAGAGAGAGAGAGAGAGAGAGAGAGAGAGAGAGAGAGAGAGAGACATTAGGTCTAGGTTGTATATATAATTATATATATATACACAGAGGGATGGTTGTGATCTTGACAACAGATTAGATGGTGTCAATTTCAAATGGTTTGGTAAATTAACATTTAAATAAGATAGTACTGTAATCAACATTATAAATTACAATATTGGGTTATCTGTGCAGGTTTTAAGGAGGGCATAAATGCTTGTTGTGGATACGGACCATATGGTGGTATATTCACATGTGGAGGCACAAAGGAGGTCAAAGAATACGAGTTATGTGAAAATGCTGACGACTACGTTTGGTGGGATTCTTTTCACCCAACAGAAAAAATCCACGAGCAGTTTGCAAAGGCTCTCTGGAATGGAGAACCTGAACCTGAACCTTTCTCTGTTGGTCCATACAACCTCCAAAGTCTCTTCTTCGATAAAGAAAAGCTTACCATTGCTGATATTGTCGATGATGCCCCCCAACCACACCATTTTCTGCAGTAACTGTTAGTCAAGTTTTAAGGTTGATGCATGTTCCTGTACTGTCTTTAATTATGTTCATCTACGTACACCATCAGAATTGGCACTTTATTATGTCTTTTAAACAACTCAGCTATGTAATGTGACTGCTACTTTATATCGAGAAATGTTTTAGTGTGTATTAAGAGCGTATAGTCAAATTCACTCAAATCGTGATTATTTGTGACATAAATAACTAATTATATAATAAACTTGTTATGTACTTCTATTTGACATGATTTGAATTTGATGGACTAAGTATGTGTCTAACCTATTGAAGCACTTCTCCTTTATTCCATTATTTGATTTATTTCAAACTCTAAATCATTATTGAGAGTATATGTTGTGCATATACTTGAGATTGGTTCAGTTACTACCTGAATCTACAAAAAAATATTGGAAGCATATGTATATTACTCATTCTATCAATCTGATTTAATGGTAAATTATGAAGAAATACACGTATATTGAAGTACGAGATAAGCTGATAAAATACGTATCAACAGTTAAGATAAGTGTAAAGTCAGGTGTTATATGAAGAAGAAAAGAACTGAGCTTAGCTTCTAAAGGACTGATAAGTCATTAACACCAAATTGTAGGTGAAGAACGTATGACTATCTAAAATATCGCATATCTATCAATCTCAACATAGCTTGGAAGTGAATATATAATCTGACTTAAAAAGAAATTAGGGCCAAAGAACGCTTTGAATTCCGATAAAAATGGCCATAGCCTCAACTAACTATAGTCTAACAAACCCATTTTTTTTTACTATTATTTGCACTCTTTATTTTTGAAATTAAATTTATAAAATAGATTTTAATTAAACAACCCCTAATTGTGTTATGAAACTGTATCATCATATAACTTAATAATTCACATTATCCTTAATAGTTGACAATTCCATCCTTGATCCTTCTAAATCAATTAGAAATATACAAAGCTATAGAAATTATTATTAAGTACCGACCAATTCGCACAATTTTATATAGTCATTGAATATGAATAAATATGAATTATATCAATTACCGGCAAAAAAAAAAATCAAATGTCTGCACTAAAATAAATATAAAGATCACCGTACACATCTCCATCGTGCTCTGAAGATTATCGGTGAAGTATTTATATATATATATATATATATAGTATTTATCAAGTGAGGTATACCTTACTTTAATTTCAGTAAGGACTTTGATGAAATCACATCAATTTTTATGAACTTTGATTTGAATTTTTGTGTGGATGATAAGTTCATAGAAATTTACCTATGATTCAAATTTGAGAATTTTTCAAGTACTAGAACTATTTTTTTGAATTTTTCTATATTTCATTCATTTTTTCAATGCCTTTATATTTAACAAAATCGGGATAAATAGTTTAATACTTGAAAAAATTTTAAATTTTATTCATAGATTTCAATGAACTTATTATCCACGTAAAAATTCAAATTAAAATTCATAAAAATTGATGTGATTTCATTAAAGTCCTTATCGAAATTAAAATAAGGTATACCTTACTTGATAATTATTATATATAATTATATATATGGTCGGTTAAACTGGATCTTAAGGCGTAGGCAGCCGTTACTGTTGTCGACTGGCATGACACCAACCTGAAGATTTCATGCTCTTTAAATCCATAAAAATAATATTTTCTGGTGGCTACAGCTAATGACTAATGAGTTTCAAGTTTCAACTCAAACGTTATGTGTGAAACCAATAAATAACACCTCTATAGAATTTCGTGTAATCACTAATCAGCCAAACCATGTAAAGTCAGCTAGGCAAGTCAATCCATAGACTCTCCTCCCACCCCTGCCACAATAATTCCACATGTGTTACACGAGCAAAATTTTCAACTCTAAATTTAAATCAACTTTAAAAGATATACATGATCTTGCACATGGATGAGAATTGAGAGATCCCCTCAGGGTGTATGATAGGGTCAGCTTGGCAGGTCCCGAGAGATCTGTGACATGATAAACTTGGTTTATTAATTTGAATGACCAACAAAATCAATAATTGAGGAGATTGGTATATGCCAACAACTAGTTGCATCGCCGATGGCATATACTAATTAAAACTCCGTAAAGCGACAGATTGGTCACGATTGTTTTGAGTAATTGGGTACTTGGGTCCCCACACAGTACTACACTTCCTGAGAAAACAAGCGAGGCACTGCTAATTATTGTGACAAGATCCAACTTTTTTATGTCAAGTCGCATAATTAAGTGGTCGATAAAAATATGCATGGTTTAATCAGAACTTTCTTCAGATATATAGATTCACTTTAGTTGAATTCTGACAATGAATTTACAGAATTTAGGATCTCGATTCAGATTTCAGAGAAAGAAAAAAACTGTTAACTGTCTTTGTCCCTCTGTTAATATTTGGGATTGGACTTGGTCAACAATTTTTCCCATTTGCCCACTTGGCCATTTGGGTCTAAAATGTCACGGGTATCATATCCATTTAGGTTTCAAGATTTAGATTTGCAACGCTGTGTATCTCAGATTCTCATCTCTAAACTGTTTATACAGGACACATTGCTATTTTTCATATCTCATCCAAACTGTTTTTACAGGACACATTGCTATTTTTTCAACACAGCCTCAAGGAAATGAAGAAAATATATAGTGAATTTTAGAATTTTACAACACTACCGCTTCCAACATTTTAAAAAAAGAAAAAAAAAAATTGACCCGGCCTAGTAGTTTCACTGTTTTTATCAATAAGACATACCACCGTCAATTCGCTTCATGTGGCTTGGCAAGAGCTTATTCTCAATTTGACAATATCTTATGTTACGTTTATTCAATATGACAATATTTATATTGAAGAAAAAAAAAATCAAATATGATTTTAGATATTTTTGTACAAAAGAAGAGTTAGATACATGCACAAATGGGTTACTTTTTTTTTTTTTGACAGAAAATGGATTACTCACTTTACAGTTTTATGTTGTTGAGTCATGTGCCTATTTATATGCATTCACTCAAGTTAATAATACAAATTTTATTTATTCGTATACTTAATATATTTTATAACTAAAATGACACTAAAAACATAATATATTTTTTTCCTTTTTTAAATTTGACACCAAATCGATTAGGGATCTATCAAAATCTGTCGAGATTAAACTCAATATGAACAGTTCGGATATCTATTCTCATGATATCGGAGACAAAACTCTTATACATACTTATACAATACATTTATTATGACTCGAACCCTCCACAACAAACGTAAAATGGAAAGTGCACACTATTTGAACTAAGATCTCACTCAAACCTTCCACCATAAACGTAAAATGGGTGATGCACGCCATTTGAACCAAGAGGAAATCGATATACACTTTTTGAATGGTTATTGTAAGGACAGTAGCATATACACATCAATGTGAATAGAAATAGGTTAGTTGGGAGGCAGTCTCTCAGCCAAGTATTAAATTTACAGTTAAAGGTAGAGGGTAGTCGTGGGTGCAACTGTGTGAACAACCTCTTGTTTGCTGTTCATTTCATGACTGCACATTGCACATCACGTATATTAATATTATAAAACTACACATGTCATCATTTAATTTCATTTTTGTATGACATCTACAATGACAATCCATTTCTCCTCTTAAACTAATGGCCATCAAAGTCAATATTTCTAGACCATCAAAGTCAATATTTCTAGACCCTCTTCAAATTCAATCTTTTTTTAGCTCTAGTCTTTATACCAAATTATGAATTCACCAAAACAAACTGTATGTTAACATGAAAAAAATAAAACTAATATTATATATAACAAGATCAGGTTGACCCAAAGGGGTCAAAATCTTTATTCCATAAAGAAATAAAATAAATTTATACTTTATAATGAAAAATTATATATTTTTCAACTAATCTTATGCTTTGCTTCCCTTAAATCTCTTGTTTTAATATATCGCATTTTCAATATTAAATTTATGACTTTGATATTGGCTAAAAATTAACCCTCACCCTCACATTTACAGTTATTGAGGTTAAGAGTTTTAATAACGTTTCCTATTTTCAAACTCGGAATTAGTTATAATAGGTCAAAAAAAAAAAAACTCTATATTCAATATTTTCTTAACTAATAATTTTTAGAAAATGTTTTGTAAATTTTGCTACTGACCAGAGTCAATATTATTACAATGATAGTTATGAGATAAGTCAAAAGAGTATTTTCAATTTTTTTTCTATTTTTAATTTTAAAATATTAACTTTTTAACCATTCAATTTTTATCCCGAATAAAAATAGTTAAATTTTCATCCGATTTGATATAAAAATAAACAGTAAAGTGGCAAAATTTGTTGGTTTTTTGTTAACATCCTTTAATTTAAAAAAAAAATAAATAAATAAAAACCTGACTAAAATCTATTATTAGATCTTGTCGAAAAAACAAAAATTATCTATAAAAATAGACAAACTAGATTGCTGATATATTAATACCAACCTTCAATGAAAGTCAATAAAAATGATCAAAACTCAAAAGCATATTATTTTCTTAATTTTAAGCATCAGAACAATATTTATTCTATTCAGATACCACACGGAATAACCACAAGAAGTTGATGTTCAAAGAGTTTGGAATTATTCAATGGTAATGTCGTTATAAATTATTAACCAGGTCAGCGTAGAAAAATCAAGTAACATATAATATTACAATGATTACATTAGACATATATTAATTAATTATTTTAGAAATAAAATAAATAACCGGCATAATGTTACCATCGTTCAATGTAGTTCGATGATAAAATTACGATCCAGTAGTTGCCATTTAGATTATAACAGAATTACTAATATCGGGGAGTATACATCTGTGGATCACGAAAGCATATGTCTTCCGATTATAGAAATGGGTATTCAGATCATGTATATAATAATTAATTCTTAAATATATAAATAATAATAATAATAATAATAATAATAATGTACAAGTAAAACATATGGCGGTAATAAAAATATGTGTGGATGGAGCGGTCACCGAAGTTGTGGCTTTGATTTGTTGTTGTTTTGGATCTGAGCTTCCTCTCTCTCTGCTTCTCAATTTTTTTCTTTCGAAACAAATACAAAAACAACAGCTGCAACCAAAAAAAAAACACATAAATCATCTCAATAATAATAGTTTGGCCTCTCTCTCTCTCTCTCTCTCTCTCTCTCTCTAAAACAGACTTGCTTTCTCGAACCTAGCAACATCTTTCTCTGCTCGATCTTCTCCTCGTATCTTTTTTCCCTTCTTTTCAAAGCTTCCATTTCAACACCTCCTTCGTTTCTCTATCTGTTTATATACTTTTTTAAAAATATATATATATATTATTGTTTTTTTTCATTTCGATTGAAGATCACAAAGTTATCCAGCGCTCGAATTGGTGTATGTTTTGGTTGTGAATGGAAGAAGAGGAGCTGGAATAATAATAGAGATTTTGAAATTCTGTAGCTGTGTTTAATTATTATTTCTTTGTTTAAAATGTTATATTTGAAGCAACCAAGCTCGATTATATGTAAAGGTTGCGAGAATTTGAGATAAATTTTTTTTTTGTAAAACATTTCACCAATTGGTGCATGCTCTTGTGATAAATTCCCTGAGCCTGAGGCTCGGGGGAGATCTGAACTAGCAAAGTTTTTGAAGAATTGAGAAAAGCGTCTTAGTTATGGCGTCGACGACAGAAAATGAGACCTCTTCTCAGTCTCCTTGTATGCAAAAATTCAGGCTCTACGAGACCCGATCGGTAACTGTCTTCTTCACTTTTTGGTTTGATCTCTTCAATTTCGTTGCATTTGGTGCCTAAGAATTGTTATTATGTTTGAATTTTGGATTGAATATTAATTGTTTTCATCTAATTTTGTTTATATATTGCAATATTTTTATTAAATATTTCCAAAATTTAGTGTCGAAAATATTATATGCAAAGTCAAATGCTGGTAAGAAATGCAATGGAACTATCCAGGTTTCAAATTCTCGCATCTTGTAGTTGTGTAGCCGTTTTCGGTTGCCAAAGATTATATTGTAGAGCAGCAGCTTCTATGTTAATATATTTTGCAATTCTTGATATGTGGTTTAGCTGTTATATTAGTGAATCATGAAAATTGTTGTATACTTGTATTGGTTTATATAATTGATGGAAATATTTTATGTTACAGAATTTTTACATGATTGGAAGAGACAAGAGCAGAACCTATTGGAGGGTGCTAAAGATTGACCGGCTAGATCCTTCAGAGCTTAATATTAGCGAAGATTCTACCACATATACGGAAAGAGAATGTTCTGAGCTATTGAGGCGGATACATGAAGGGAACTTATCAACCGGTGGACTGAAATTTGTTACCACTTGTTATGGAATTATTGGTAAGTGAAATTTTGGTTCACATTATTGTGGTTTTAAGAGATTGCGAATGTTGCTACAATGCTAATGGCGGTTTTATGTTTTATAGGTTTTATTAAGTTTTTGGGGCCTTACTACATGCTGATTATTACAAAAAGAAGGCAGATTGGTGCAATTTGTGGTCATAATGTGTATGCGGTCTCCAAGAGTGAGATGATTCCACTTCCGAATTCAAGTGTCGAGTCCAGTATTGCTAATTCTAAGAATGAGAACAGGTCTTTGTCCATTCTGATGTAAATTTATTTTGTCAATGATACTTAGCGAAACCGTAAATGTTATTCAAGACACAAAAATGTCCTAATTGGGGAAACTATAGATTGCTATGTGATCCTATTGCGAACTAGATTGTGAATTTTGAATGTGTTATCTTTATGGTTAGGCAACTTTTAATCACATACCAGTTTCAAGTTCAAAGATGATTTTTCATGAATTCAAATATGATGATACAGTGTTATATCAATGGTGTTTTCGTTTTCTGCATTTGAAACATTTTGTCAGAGGTTTGTGAGGGAATGAAGGTATAGTTGTTAATTTAATATTCTTTGTTTTGTTGAATGTTGATTGCTTAGATACAAGAAGCTTCTATGCACGATGGATCTTACTAAGGACTTCTTTTTCAGCTACTCATACCATGTTATGCGTAGTCTTCAAAGGAACTTGTATGATAGTCAGACAGGCCAGGTCCTCTATGAAACTATGTTTGTTTGGAATGAGTTTTTGACCCAGGGAATCCGGAATCACCTCCAGAATACTCTATGGACGGTTGCACTGGTGTATGGCTTTTTTAAACAGGTGAGTGAACCCTTTGATATTAAATGGGTAAACGATTTGAGGGATTTAGTACGATTAGTACAAAAACCTTCCTCAGGTAAATAAATGGCAGGACTGCTTAGTTGGTCAGTTGTTTATAGGAACTTTTTTTTACCCAAGTAAGAATTGTGTTCTGTGATTTCACCAAATTATGCTTTCAAAATAAAATTTCTCTGTTCTTAAAATTGTTTTAACTTAAAAGTAATATTATTTTTCTTGTATATTTTATAATGCTGTTTTTTGGGCTTAAACTTGATTTAATGGTTTTTGTTGTTTGATACTAATTCTAGGTGTAGTCAATTCGACCTGGGAATTCTTATTGACCATTTACTAATTCTATAAAAATGTACCACCTTGTAATTTAATGTTAAATTTTTCTGTTGCCTAATATCGGAAAGTTATTTCACCCTTTTCCAAAGTGTGAATGTTTGATATTTGACTCATGTTCATGCTTCTTGAATACAGGCCACACTTACTGTATCTGGACGCGATTTCAAACTTACCCTTATTGCAAGACGTTCACGTCATTATGCTGGTACCAGGTATGAATAATTGAATATACATACCCTTGGGAAGCATGCATGCAAAATTTCTTTAAGAATCGTGTGCCTAGGTTGAAAATGCATACACAGTGGTGAAATTTGTGTAAATCAATACATCTATGATAATCTGGTAATTGATGTTGACTGTGATTGTAACACATTTGTCGTGAAATGAATTGGATCTGGGTAATCAGTTTTCAGTTGTTGAAAATTGTTACATGGTCAAAGAGATTGAGGTTTTGAAAATTTATATTTATAATTTACTATGGATTATATTCACTCTGCTTCCTCATTTGATATTGATGTCTGTATGATTTAACTTATGATGATACCTTCTTGACATTTAGGTATTTGAAACGAGGTGTGAATGAAAAGGGCAGAGTCGCGAATGATGTTGAAACGGAGCAGATTTTGTTTGAAGATGTTCCTGAAGAATCTCCTGTGCAAATCAGTTCCATTGTCCAGAACCGTGGCTCAATCCCACTTTTTTGGTCGCAGGAAACGTCACGCTTGAATATAAAACCAGATATTATATGTATGTGCTTGCAGTAATGGTGCCTAAGGTGATGCTGTATATAATTTCTAGATACTAACTTCTTGTCTTTTCCAGTGTCAAAGAAGGACCAAAATTATGAGGCCACCGGGCTTCATTTTGAAAATCTCGCCAAGAGATACGGAAACCCTATAATTATTTTGAATTTGATTAAGGTAAGTTTCTTATATACAGCTTTAAGGTATTTCCACCCTGTACTTGTCATCACCATTATGATTGTGATCTTTGTCATAGTATCATATTTGATATCCCCATTGTTCCATTCTTATGAAATGTCATAAAATGTTATTGCCAACTGTAAGAGATCTTTAAATAATTCTATTACTACTAGAAAGGGAAAGTGTCATTATAGCTCCTATAATCAGATTTTGAATCATTTTGTTTTATTTTCACCTGATTTGCTCATCATTGCATTTGCTATCAACAGACCCAAGAGAAGAGGCCTCGGGAGTCAATTCTGCGTCAAGAGTTTGCTAATGCAATTGATTTTATTAATAAAGATTTATCAGAGGAAAACCGCCTGAGGTTCCTTCATTGGGATCTACACAAACACTCTAGAAGGTATGTCTTATAAGCTTAATTAATTGCCCTTTTTCTTTCAGTAGTAATGCCTCTTTGAAAATTTAATTCTTACTTCAATTTTTTTCCCTCTCCTCCCAGCAAAGCAACAAATGTTCTACTACTTTTGGGCAAAGTGGCTACATATGCATTGACATTAACAGGTTTCTTATATTGTCGAGTAACACCGGCATTGAGGCCAGAGGAATGCATAAAATGGCCTACTTCTGAGTAAGTTTGTTGTTTTCCATTTCAAATACTTTTGGAGTCACTTACACTATGTTTGGAATTTGGATTGATGGAAGAGAAATGAAAGGAAATGATAAGTTAATGAGGAAAAGAAAGGAAAGGAGTGGAAAGGATAGTGTTTTAAGTGATTGTTGTTTGGATCGTTATGAATAGAAAGGAAAGGAAAGGAAACAAATGCAATATTAATAGGGTTAGTTTTGGGACATTGAAAAAATTCATTAACTTTTAATTATTTTCCCTCCTTTTCCGTCCAATTTTGGAGAGAAACCAAATTGGGTGAAACAAGAAAAAACTATTCCCTCCATTTCCCTCCCTCTTCCTCTTTATCCTTTCCTTTCCTTCTCATTTAACAATCCAAACAAAGATTTGAAATCCACCCGTTTCCTTTCTTTCCTATTCCATAAAACAAAACATAGTGCCTATTCTGAAGTTTCTAGAAACAACATTGGCTAATTAATTGTCAAATATTTCTTCCATTGCCATCAACATATTAGCATATGCATACATTATGATATATAATTAATTTTAATTAATTTTGTTAATAATCTTGGACTTCGTTTGCAAAATATAAAGATTCAGACGTACTAAGGTTTAATCATTGTCATTAATTATCACTCTTTACACTGTTACTTTAATCATGGAAACTAGCATTCCTTTCCTATATAAAAGCTTAATCTGATGGTTGGTCCTTGTTCCATTGAAGCAGCTTAAGAATCCCAAACAATTAAAATTATTAGGTCCAGTGTAATTCCACTGAGTTCTTTATGCAATGTCTCTATTTTTGTGGTGGTTATGGAACTTTATAATTTTATCTTGGGAATCAATATTTGTGTTAGTCAACTGGATTGCTATTTCTTTCCGCCTTTCTCTTGGTTTGCTTTTAAACTATGTTGAAAATCAAATCTGCAGTACATATTAGATACTTACACTAGAAAATTGAGTGGCTTGGTGAGTATCTTTTGATATTCTTACCTCATTATAATATAACATAATTATGACAAGATTCAATAAGGCCATGTTACTAATTTTCATTTTGGTCAGACAAGTTACTAATTTTCTGTTATTCTTGATCTTCTATTAGTTATGGTTCATTAATTGCAAGGTTGGGATTGAAAATGGCACAATGCAGGAATTTGGACGATGTCAACTCATCTCCCCAGAACCATTGTGACAATGATACTGAGAATGCTGATAACTTGGAGAAGAAACTTAGTGGAGGCAACCGTGTTGCTAATGGGCATCATCCTATTAAGCCTCCCAAATTACAGAAGGGTGTGCTGAGGACCAATTGCATAGACTGCCTGGACCGTACAAATGTTGCACAATATGCATATGGGTTGGCTGCTCTTGGAAACCAACTTCATGCTCTAGGAGCTATAGATACCCCAAGGATTGACCTTGATGCTCCATTGGCAGATGATTTAATGGGGTTCTATGAGAGAATGGGTGACACACTAGCACACCAGTATGGTGGCTCAGCCGCTCACAATAAGGTATTTTAACTGCTTGGAAGTATTTAGAGTGCTATCATGTATATATTAGTTTTCTTTACTTAATACAAAACCACTGATATATCTTATTAGTGTCTTAACACTATCTTCCATTCCTTTTTTGGTATACACATAGATATTCCAACAGAGAAGGGGTCAGTGGAAAGCAGCTACCCAATCCCAGGAGTTCTTCAGGACTCTTCAACGATATTATAGCAATGCATACATGGATGCAGAGAAACAAGATGCAATTAATGTGTAAGCAAGTCTTATTTTCTGTCTCTTACAGTTTTGTATTGCTTTTGGGGGAAAAATAAGGTCTGTCTTTGGTAAAACCTTACGGTACATACTAATTGCATCGGTAACTCACGCATTTGTACATGTGCTTTCCCAGGACTTCATTTTGTTCAGGAAATATCACTGTTGTCTGATAGTACAAACCGCCTCATTTTGTTTCTTGTTAAGAATTAAAATGAAATATATTTTTTAGTGTTTTCTAATATATATATATATATATATTTTTTGTTTTTGTTTTTGTTTAACATAGTAACATCATTTTTTTTGTCATGCTAGGTTTCCTTATTATGCATTATCTGCTTTTCATGTTATGAATGATTATGCTAAAAACAATTTTTTGCAGATTTCTCGGCCACTTCCAGCCACAACAGGGTAAACCTGCACTCTGGGAGCTGGGTACAGACCAGCATTACAGCACAGGAAGGAATGGGCAAACAAATGTTGACGAGGATGGAAGGTTAGCTGACTGATGAAGCATTGAACTTTATGTCTCTAATGGGTTTAAAAGAATATTGCAAATCTCCTCCATTAATTCCTTGATTATTCCTGGAATTCCTCCACTCTTTCCTTGTTATTCCTGGAAAAGTTTCCTATTTATCTCTTTCTGCTTCTAATTCTCAAGCTTACAATTGCCACTGTTTTCAAAGTTGGTTTGGTTTTATTTTTAACAATGAACTGGACCTGGTCTCTTTTGCCCTGATGAGGATGTAGTGAAACAATGATGTGTTGTTTTGTCATATATATGTTTTACCATCAAAATGTGTAAAAACTCTTACGCTTCATTAGTTTTGAGGTGATAAACTTTGGTTTGGGATGTTCGAACTCTTTAGGCACCATACTTCTGTTGTTAGAACTTTTTTTTCCCAGGAAAGCTTTTAGGGTCCATCTGTCTTGGTTGCAATTGATTGTGACATTGATGTATCTGCAATTAGCTTTAAATACCTATTTTTTTGGTTATTGGGAAACCTCTTCATAAAAAACAATAAGGTCTCGGGGAGTTACACAGATCATGGTACTCAACTAATGTTTGTCATATGTGGTGCTTGGGTGTTTTATCAGTCAACTGAATCTTGGTTCAATAGTCTATTAACTTGAGCCATATGGAAAATCGATAACAATATACTTCAGCCATTTTTTAAATTATCGTTTATATGAGTTATGTGTAGTCTTAAAAAGGTTGTTGCTGCAACTTAATTGTTACTGATAATTGATGTATTGTCAGGGTATTTATCAAAAGATCCTTATCAGATGGAAACATTCTTCACGGAAGTGACTCACCCATGTCAGCCACAAATGTCAACCAGGAGAATTTTTCCAATTCAGGTTTGCCCAATCAATTTCAAGGAGGAAGCAATGTTCTTTCGGAGTCATCACCTGAAATATCCACTTCTGAAAGTGACATGGCCTGTTCAAGGTCTGTTTAGACCTCTTTCTTTCTTGGATGATTTTAGTCCTCTTTTTAATTATTATATTTGCATCTACAGCCAAAGCTAAGCTTCAATTGTAACTTGTATGCCATTGAAATGATAAGGAAGCAATTGTCCTTCTAGTGAATCTGTCTTGCTTTGAACTAAATGTTTAAGCTTCATTTAGTTCACTTTTTTTAAATAAAAGAAAAAAAACATTGTTGTCTAGGCTGTTGTGTCAATTAGGATGTGAAATCATAGAAAGTTGTATTATGTCTTTTTAAAGTGTTTGCCTTGTATAGCTACATTTTTTTTTTATCTTGAGCATTTAGCAGTCTCATTTTTTGATTGATCAATTAAACAAATTGTGAAACCAGTTGTGCAACATCCATGCCACTGTTTGTAATGAATGTACACAAGTTGGTTTGTGACATGTGCTACATTCCATGTAGGTTCTTGTTTGATATATCTAATTAGCTATTGAATTTTATTTCTTCGTGTAGATATACTCCATCAATGCCTCGCAGGCAGCTCTTTGGAGACGTGCATAATGATCATATTTACTTCTCTGAACATGGAGATGGATCCAGTTGCTCAAACTTTGTTGATCTAGACTGGCTATCGTCGTCTGGAAATTCATGTGAGGAGGAGCTATATGAAAGGTAGTTTTGTTAAACTTTATGATTTGTTAAAAATCTTGGGGAAGCCCAACTGTGAAAGCTGTCAGACCATGAAGGGATTAGCACTATGCAATCATTCGATTAACATCCTTACCTTTATCGTTGTTGTTATTATTATTATTATTATTCTTTATTAGTTTTTGTGGATTATTAACTTTCTGCTACTGTTGCTGATTATAACTAAATCAATTACAGCATTTGGAAACCTCAAAAAACCCTAACTGTAATAAAAATGTAATGGCATTATCATTAGCATTCTGCCTATTTTGGTTCAAAGTTATTCAACTCTGGGATGTGTTTCTCCTTTCCATGTAATTAAGGAAATTCTTGTGTTTCTCCTTTTGTTTTATCCTACTTTGCTGGCAATAGAGATCGGACCATGGACCTGCCCTAGCCAATTCAAGTGCCAAAGCCTGAGTAATATCTTGGAAATGAAAATAAATATTCAATACTTGATTTTGGGCATATAAGTTTCATGCTCAAATGCTCAATTGTGTTGTCTTGTCGTTAAATTTGATTTGAAATGGCAACTTAGTTGTGCCAAAATACTCTTATTTAAGAGTTTCCAAGCTGCAGCCTAAGATAATATACCTTCTTCCTGTGTTCTTTTGTGCAATAGTCAACTATTGACTTCTAGTATTGTAACTGCTGCTTTTTTAGAACTCTCTTCCTCTTCTCTTTCTCTTATTCCTTCCTCATTCCATCTAAGAAGATATGTCATGTCCATCAATTTCTGTTTTATACTTTATTATGGACAGATATAACTTGTAGAACAGTATTGGCTGTTAGATTATTGCCCAGTCACAAATTTGTTCAGTTAATTGAGTTGGGAAATGAGGGCACAAGACATGAATCATTTCGCAGTTGTCCATTGTAAACAGACTTTAAGTGTCTCAACCAATTTATTGAACTGAGCTGAATTAGGAATCAAGATACAAGTAGTTTCTATGTATACAATGTAACTATGACAAGAAAACGATTAAGTTTCTACATCTACAGGTCACAGCTGCTGACAAACTCACCACTTGCTGGTCTGTCGATGGAGAATGTGGTCAATGGAGTAATGGGAGAAGGAACACCATCAACCAGTGAATATGGATCCAGCATGAAGGTCAGTAGCCTCTGCAATGGCAGAAATTTTCTTGAGAAGCATATGTTTAGGTTATCTTAGTTATTAGACCAAATAGATATCAGTCTCTGATTTTCTGCAGTAAATTGTTGCCATGCATGGAAGGGACACTCAGATTGTGGCATCAGTTATAGTTATTCACTTGTTTGAGTTTCTATATGAATATCACATAAAAAAAACATTACAAAATAAAGATTTAGTAATTAGCTATAGTGATATGATGAGAACATCAATGAAGGTGGAATCCATCTGAGTTATGCCAATCATCTGTAGAACATTTAGAACATTTGATCAGCAGAACCTTTGATTACTTGGTATATGCACTAAATATATTGTTGGCATTGGTTTTTATAGATGATTTTAATATCATATACCAGTTATTTATATTTTAAATCTTGAGATATTGTTAGACGTAGATGTGTCTGTGTCTAGGTTTTATATTACAGCAAAAGCCACTCATCTCTTATTTTAAATTTCCTCTAAGATTGAGGGGGTTCATCATTGCATACAAGTATATCATTCTCGAGGGTTTACTGTTTTCTCTTTGTTATTGATTTTTACACGTTAATGCTAGGCTGATAAGCATCAACAATTGATGGAATTGAAAGGGTTAATAATTCATGTGGATGGTTTAGAATATTACTTTTGCTGAAAGGGTTTTTTGTACATACAACATGTGTTAACGTCATTCTGATTTTCTATTTTATAACCTGTAGAGAAGGGAGCAGACTGGAACAGAAATAGAGCTGTCCTATGATGACACACAGAATTCCAATGATTCTGAGGAATTCTCAGACAGCTTTGTGCGCTGGGTAAACTGTGGAGAGACTCTCTGCAATTGAAATTAAACTCGTATAAGCCGGAATTAATTATACCCCTATTTTACTCGATCTGCTCTGAAGATGTTGATTTATGGATGTGGTGAGCTTAACAGAGGTAGTAGGATCAAGGAGAAATAAAAAAAGGCAATCTTCTGTAAAATGTTATCCACCAAAAGCAATCTTCTTCTTGGCCCTCGCAAGATTGATTCCAACTTAAAATCCCCAATCGGAATCTGATATCAAAGTACAAAAGAGTAAATATCCATTAGTAAAAATTCTTTTTTGGAGCTCCTCATTGCGATTCGTTGATGTTCACTGGGGACGACTATGTAGGCTTGAATCTTGTAAATATATGTACTTAGCTCAATGAGAGCTCCACTTTTAGAGTTTCAGGTCATCAATTCTTTATTTGCCTTCGTGTTTATCAGTGGTCAGTGGTGATACTAACATTGAAGTTAATATTTGGAAGCAAGACCAACAATTATAGGACTGATGTTGTCTTCAAGGTGTCGAGTTCTGGTTCCGTTCTGACTTTTAGAAATGGTGTCTATTTTCCCAATTTTGTGGTTTGTTGTTGATCTCCCAGGGTAGGCTTAAACCCTCTGGGACGGACCAAGTTACTCGTTTACATGCATTTGGTTCCAGGATGTTGAAATAAGAGAAATGGAAATTTATTTTCCAGGGGTAGGTCTTTAGATCTTAAAATTTGTAATTTTTAGAATTGAGAACGTTAATAGAAGTGAAATTTGAGTTTTATTTGAATTTCTTCTTTTATTTATTTATTTTAGTTTTCCACCAGTAATCTACAAGAATTGATATACAAATAAATTATTATGATTGTGCTCAACAAAAAGGAAAAGAATAATAATGGTATGATTTTGTAGTGGTGTAGAACAGTTTGCATTTACAATTGCAGATATTGGATCCAATTGGATTGAATTTGAAAATTTCATAATCAGACTAATTAATCCAATGAAAATTGGTTTAGATTGGATTGCATTAAACCCTAATTCATATCTAATTTTGCAGTCTACCATGAGAAATGTTAAATCTGCTGGAAGATAAAGGCACCTAGCACATTATCCATCACGTAGACATAACTTTTTCATTTTTATTTATTTTTTTGGATAAAGTCACGTAGACATAACTTGAATCGCACATTATCCATAGATTTTAGTTTGCAATCTTTTCAGTTTTGTTGACCAAAAATGACGTTGTAATTTCCAAGTGGCTAGTGAAAAGGAAAATATTAAAAAATGTAAAAGAGTAGGGGCGTTCCGAGAATCGAACTCGGGACCTCTCGCACCCAAAGCGAGAATCATACCACTAGACCAAACGCCCTTGTTGGTTTGATTCTCTGTTTTTAATATATGTACTAAACAAAATATTATTGCACGCAATCATATGTCACAAATATGATGTTATTGTTGTGTAAATGAGTTTTTCCTCGATTTTCCTACTCGATTGAAGTTTGTGAGAGAACTCAGAGAAGTGATGACTGATGTTTTAAAAACAGAATGTCCATGATATCGTATTCCAATATTTAGTTGCATCTCTCTCACTGCCACTCATGTTGAGGGAAAAATCTTAGGTTCTACAGGACGTAACATGCATCTTCTGCTGTGATCTTGTCAAGTGATAAATTTCATCAAAAGGCACAATCACAACACAGGAAGTACACACACCCAAGTTTCTCTTGAGATACCATAATAGAATTCTGAAAAATAATAATTCTATGTAGAGTTTAAGCATAAGAATTTTTTATATATTCGACTTTTTAAAGATGCAACCTTGTAATATTTGCTATCATGTAAAACCATTCCAATACTCATGTTGAGGGAATAATCTTAGGTGCAACAAGACGTGACATGTACCTTCCGTTGTGATCATGTCGCATGATAAATTTCACCACATAGCACAATCGCAACACAGTAAGTACACGCACCAAGTTTATCTAGAGAAACCACAATAGAATTCTGAAAAATAATAATTCAATGTAGAGTTCAATCATACGGATTTTTATACATCCGACTTTTTAAAGATGTAACCTTTTAATATTTACCATTCATGCAAAGGCATTTCACCTACAGAGAAGTTCTCATGTTCACCTCTCTCAAAAAAATGGTGCTCCGGGCAGAAAATGTCCCGCCAAGGGAGCATGCTCATGGTAGTTCACAGCCGCTTATATAGTAACATAATGAAATGATGAAGATGACTATCTGGGAAGGATCACGATTTGAGAAACAAAAATTTTCTTAAATACCGTATTCTTTGATGAGAAATATAAGACAACAATAATTCTGAGTTTTATCAATTACTCACTTGAACTAACTTGGCCTAGGTTTTCAACATAAAACCATAACAAATACAGAACAGAGTTCAGCTGTCCCAAAATTTGTAGCAAAAACTCTATACTAATGCTAGAATGACAAGGCATCAGCTTAAAACACGAGAAACAGTTCCCAGAATGCCTGAACTACTGCCAAATATCAGCCAAGGATGGGAAAGATTCGAGTGATGTGCTCTAAAGGGATGTTATCTGCGGCATTTTTCTTCAGCTCTGGATGGTTAAATTCATTGCTAGGCATGATAATGAGTTGGCCCCTGCCATGACTCTTCTCAAGAATCCATCCACTATTGGCCTCATGGTGCTCGAGGAATTTGTCCAATGATAGACCTTCAATGTTGATAGCCTGTGAGAAACCCACAAGGTTGAATCAGAAGTATTACAAGGGAAGCTAAAATTGAAATCATAAGATAGCAATATTCAATTTCATTCTGGAGAGAGGAAGATAAATTCAAAAGGTTAAAATCAACATATCAGCCAAGGGTTTAATTATATCAAATATAAAAGAATGACATTTCTGTATTCCTTGATGACACATATCAGCTACCTGGTCTAGCAAACAAGACCCAAGTACTTATACCACAATTCACAATATACAGACACAAAATCCAAGTACTAACGAAAACACATGGAGCAAATGTGAAAATAATGCATACCTCAGCAAGCACAGGCCTAGGGACCTTTTGATAAGTTAGAGAAAGGACATGAACTGCATAGGCTTGAATTGCTTGCTCAAAACCTGCATTTGATCTTCTTGTTAGCCATTCACATGCACATTCCACTCACACATAAATAAGAAAACAAGAAAAAAAAAAAGAATACAAAAATAACACCACAATAACAAAACAATCTATAAAAATGGTGAAGGAATACCGATTACCAACTTGTTGCAAGAACAAAAGACTTGATAGTCATAACCGATAGGAGCAGAAGATTGAAGGACCATGTAGTGCATGTATGTACAACCACAACATATAAATTTAATTGAACTAAAATAAAAACCTGACCCAACACCCGGGGTCAAACAAGGCCCAGAAATCAGATCTGTCGAATGAATTACAAACATATGCACTATGCTTGCCTTAAAAAGATAAACCTATCTTTTACTATTGAGCAAGCCAACATGTTAGCCAAGAACCAAAACGAGAATTAAAACTTAAGTAAGCATCATGAGTTCCTAATATATAATGCAACCTATTTTAAAATATAAGAGAAGCTTATATCTAAACAAATATATAAACTGACAAGCCAAAATAATATAACTAGGAAAACCGAAAACACACCAGCAGCTCATCTCATTGCAAATAAATATTACCTGGTACAGCTTCAACTATGTGACGACTCTTAGCCGCTTCGTCCCAAAATTGACGGAATCTTCCTGTCTGCAAATGAGGAAGCAGGTATAAAGCAATCACCCATTTCATGCATCTCTAAAAGATGACTAAGAAAATTAATGCATACCTCCAGGTAGTGAGAGAGAACAATCAGTGTCTTAAACTGCTCCTCCATTTGCTGTTAACACAGATTAAAAAGTTTAAGTTTACTTAAAAGCTAGAAGAAAGGACTTAACAAGCTTCTTTTTTTTTTCTTTTTTTTAGAACGAGGACTTAACAAAGCTTTTGCTCAAGAGTAAGATAAAATTCTCAGTTAATTTGTTTCTTCTGTTACAACAGACATTTGAGAGCCATGAGTGAACTATCAAAATCTTAATACAGGCATTTGAGTCTATTATCTATACATAAACTGAAAAACAAAAATTAGTATACGGATCAAGCATAATGCATGTGAATTGCCACGGGATAACTTATAGCAACGCTTAATCAAGCACATTAGATTATGGACGTCTAAAAGCATTAAAACTGGTATGCATTGTACAAAAGTTACAAAATGGACGGATTTATACCACACGCTCTGGAATTAGAAAGAGACAAAGGCTGAAATCTGGAGCCGGCATTGCCATGAGAGCCTATTCATGAAGAAAAACGTCAAACATCAAAAACACATGATATGCCAATAGGCTGCAAACACATTCGTATTGGTTTTAAATAAGCCTAGAACAGACCTTAACCAAAATACGGGCAACGATTTGGGTACTCGTTCTTTCCGGCTCAAACTGCATTAAAAAAAATATATCATAACATCATGTATATGTAATCCAAAGGAAATCTAATCTCTAAATTAACTAAAATTACAAAGCAAAATCTGACTAAAACAGGGAAATAATAAAGGAATGGAGAATAACCTGATAATGGCGAAGAAGGCAAAGATTTGCATCCAGACTGTAAGTTTGTGATGAAACCTGATAATAACATTTAAATCTGTTAATACATTGACACATCTAAAATCGAATTCGGATCTTTTCCACGTACAGCTTTCTAATCAAAGCCTTTGAATGAATTCCATAATTACTGTATTTGATATCTAAATTGCAATCCAATGGCGTTCGTACTCGCAATAGATCACAATAATAAACAAGTATCGACTATGGAAAAGCAGTAAAAAGTAAAGAGAAAGATGAAAAGCAAATAATGAAGGAACCTGCTCGTTAACATAGTTTTCGAGTTCCGGAAGGATGTCGGGGTTGTAGGGGTTGACGGCGACCATCTCCTCCACAGTGTACGAAACCTGTTGTGGTTTCTGAGTCTCTCTTTCTCTTCCCATCTTTTGATGTGTTTTTTTTTCTGGTTCGAAAAACTGAGAGACTGATAAACAATTCTCAGAAACCCTAATGCACCTGATTCTAAGAGAGAGAGAGAGAGAGAGAGAGAGAGAGCTGTGGACTTCAGACCTTCAGTTATTAAACAGCGAGGGTTTTTGAGGGTAGATATGTTAAAAGACTTGCGGTACTCCTTTTTTTTTCTATATTTATTGCTTTGGAAAATTTTATTTGAATCCCTAACTTTTTGTAATTTATCATATTTTTTAGTAATTTATCACCAAATTTTCAAAAATACGTCAACTTCGACCCGACCAAAATTTAAAAAGGTGACAGACTTTTATAGTTTTATCCCCAAAAACTACACTGGATTATGTATGAAGTGCTAAGTTTTTCTTTTCAAAAAATTAAAATAGTAATTATATTCAAAAACTTCATAAATAAAATAACACTCCCATGAATTAAAGGTGCATTTTATACTATTCACATTATGTTATTACATATAGTCTTCTGATCTCAAATTTTTTTATATATATTCAATTTATCCATAAAACCGTTATCAAAAGTTTAAAAATACATTTTTTTTTCACAAATCTAAAAAAATTAGATCTTGGTCCTTAAACATTATTATTTTAAGATTCCTCGTAAAAGGGCAAATTAATTTTTCTGAAGAATTACAAAATTTACATTGAAGTCTTACAGGTTTTCGGTATTCATGGGATAATTCCACTGAAGAACAGAACATCCAGAACTAATCGTATTCATTTTTACTCAAGTAATTACAAGGCACCAGCAGAATACTTATGCTGGGAAGTGGGAATGAATATAGCAATCTTCGCGACAAGAGGCTGAATGACTAAACTAAAAGAATATAGTGACTGAGAGAATATTTTGTTATTTGCTACAGATGTAAGAGGTTTGATATCAAGTTCCAACCCATCCATGTTTTCTTATCACAAGGATTAGCAAAAGTTAGTTCAAACATTTCCTTGCTGGCATGTTCACCGGATTCGCAAAATCCAACAAGTTTGGCTACTATATCTGCACTCTCTTTCACATGCTGCATGTTGAGAGGGTCTGTCCATAATTTGTTCACCAGTTGCAACCTCCTCTGTTTACCAACTGGTGGAATTTCCCATGTCATGTATAGCATCTCTCTTTCTTCAGCTGTCAGTTTCAAACTCACCCTCTTCGCCAGATATTCCCGTTCCTGCTTCAAAGCCTTTATACTACATTCAGAATTCAAAATCAACCAACAAATGCTCAGTAGTCAATTTCATTATAGGAATGTCCAGATATAGATCACAAAAAGAATTGAATATACCTGGATGACACGGAACCTGCAGGATCATCACCTAAGAGTGCTGGACTTGCATTGCCAACCTCCGCGAATTGCTGCTCCAACCATGTCAATCTTCTCAGCTCAACTTCCATATATATCTGATCGGTTGCATCTCCTTTGAATAACAAATAAAATTGTGTACGATGCACAATTGAAGCGTGGCACAAATGCCATAACATGATGATTTGCTTTCTCTGTTCCTCAAATATCAAGGGCCATGGCATGGGTGATTGATCCACCATATCTGTCTCCTCAGTTGCAGCATCATTAGCCTCCAAATTCAATACCTAATATGATGTATGGAATAGTTAAACATGTACAAGGCAAAGGTAAAATTAAAAAAGATTGCCATAATCATATATTGACCAACTGATGAATAATGAAATCAAGTCTCACTCAATATACAAGGTGTTCACAACTCAAAAAATTAACAAAATAAATGCAAACAACCTTCAACAAAGGAAAAACAGAAATGCAAAAGGAAAGCTATAAAATAATAAATATTCTACTATCAATAAAAGCCATCCCTAAAAGCTTGATGAGTTACCTAAAGAAGTTTGATTTATAGTGGTATCAAGAGGTTATTGAATACTTCCGACCCCATATAAGATCATAACACCTCAGTCAAATATAAATAATGCGTACAAAAATATATAATTCATAATATTTTGAAGGATGAAGGAGTATAGCTTAAACAATCTATGAAGTGCATGTAGGACCAATACCAAGCAGCCATATGATTATAAATAAATAACTATCTCAAGAGCCGGAAACTTTATGCCAAATTGATTTCATTGTATGCTCAATTAATCTACTGTCTGACAAGATAAATCAAGAATATATATTGAGATTAAAATAACAAATCAAGATATAAGATATGATTCTAACCTGGCAAACAAGAAGCTGCTTTTGATATTGTAGCTTTGCCACCCGTTCTTTCAACTCAGTAACATAGGCTCTAATGCTACGTATGTTCTCCTCAGCTGCATTCTTGAACATCCTCTGCATTTTCTTCACATCAACTGAATTTGTTTGCCTAGTAATAGGAGTTCCCTCCCTTGATGAGAAACAGCTGTTGTTGTCATGACACTTTGGTGGAGTAGCCACAGATGACTGAGGAATGTTAGGGGACTTATTTTCAGTGTCACATTCCATAACCTTCTGAGAAGAGGATAGAGGTGAACATGGAGACCTAATTATAGTCTGCATGTTTGCATTGTTGCTCAAGGAGAATGGACGGGTTTTCTTCTTCTTAAATTGTGTCTTGAACTCTGGGGACTTGAACTCCAAAGTGTCCTCACTATTTGTAAAAGATGAGACGAGAATGTCTATAGATTTCTGAGCATTCTCCAGCTTCCTCTCTAAAGATGCAATGGCACTTCCTTGAGAGTTTAATCGAGTGATCTCTTCTTTCAGGTTGGTCTTATCTCCAATAACAATATCTTCAGGAATGAAGCTAACTGCCTGTATATCCTTAATTTCAGACAGAAGCCTCACTATGGTTTCAGCAGTTTCTTTACTTCCCAATCTCTGTGAAGCAACCTCATTATGAAGTACTTCAAGTGCTCTATTTGCTTCTTCACCAAGCTGCTTCTGCCGTTGCTCCAGCTTTCGAATTTCATGGACAAGCATAGATGGATCTGTTGAAGTAACAGACTGCCTCACCATCGCCTGTTTTCCAACTACATTTCCTGGCTGGATTTCTCGAAAATCTGAAACTGATTTATTCTCTGAAAAAGAAAGACACCTAGCTATTTGAGAAGAAGGCCCACGCTGGTTCAAACCCTGAAAGTGTAATAAGCTTTAAGTTGAAGCAAACAATGGAATGAAGATGGATAATGTTGTCATCACTATATTACCTTATGCTCTTTCTTTGCTTTTCTTTCTAGTTCAAGTTGGGATTGTGCAAGGTCTCTCTGACGTTTTAGCTCTTTCATTTCCCTCTCCATCTGTGAAGACAAAGTTAAATATAAATGCATTACCTGTTAATAATACTGCTTATGTATGTAAACATAATTATTTCCTAATCAACTTATTAGAACACAAAATAATATGCAAGTCAACGGAAGGGATGTGCAACTATAGTGAGTGTGACATTTTTTGGCGTAATCAAAATATAAGCAGTCCCTATACTACAACAATGTTGAAACCTACATGGCCACATAGTCAAACGAAGGGATGGGCAACTATAGTGAGTGTGACATTTTTTTGTATACTCAAAATATATGTAGTCTCTATATAACAACAATGTTGAAATCTACATGGCCACATAGGCATCCATACTATTTGAGATGTACAATGTACTACTCATACAATTTTAAGTGATGGTGGAAATTAATAAATTAACAAATACATTCATGACTATACCAAAAATATATAATATAAGGCTAACACTTAAATTCTTTAATAGCTCAACATGTCAGAGGGTGTCTACACCCAGATGATTGTCAGTTGATACAAATCTACTCTTGAGATAAAGAAGCGTATTTTTTTTTTCTTTTTGTATTAGCATGCACAAAACACACATTTACCTGCTGGATTTTCGATTCCTTTTCCTCTAACAGAGATCTCAAGCATGAAGGGTCTGGACTTCGTAGCACTGCTTCAAGTCTGGCCACTTCCTTTTGCAAATGCTTCACCAGTCTCTTGTCTGAAACAACCTGTAGAGAAAGAGCATCACAACTTAATTATGCAGGTTCCATCATTAACAGAACTTTGTAATGCATGGCATCAACATGACCAGTTGATCACCATGGATAACCCAGCACACAAAAACTATAACATCACAATAGTAAAGTTGATGTCTAAAATTAAGGACATGCAAAGCTTCTAGGACCATTGTGATGTTATTAGAAATAACGCCAACCTTAAAAAAGATATCACTCTATCGAACTCTCAAGGAAGCACTCTTTCATATTTACAAAGGAAAACTGGAAGTGCTCAGAAATCTATGGACATTGTTGTTTCCTCTCTCCCAATTAAAGAGGAGACTCCAAAATAAGATTATATGATAAAATTTGAGCCACAAAGCCCTCATTAAACCAATAAAAACTTTCTGATGGACAGGTGTCATTTGTCGTACAAGTTTCAGGTACAGCATCATCTGGAAAGAAAATATGGCCTACTTGATTGTAAAACATATGACAAATTTGATTTCTGCTGATCAAGGGAGAGACTTGCTTCCAGAAAACTAGATGAAGATAAAATCAGCTTATCAGTCTGTTCACAGAGACTTACTGGTGTCGCTCTCAACCTAAGAGAGGGTAACCATAAAGAAATGTTGCTGTTATAAAGCAATACTACTTCAAAACAATGTTAACGAGGAACTACCTACTAGACTTCATAATGAATGCTCATTTTTTGTCCCGTCGTCCAGAAATTGTGTCAACTATTTACAATATAAAAAGAAAAAAGAAAAAAGAAATGATGGATCAAAGAATGTTTTCTTAGTTATCGTACCATGTTCACTTGAGCATTGTTGGTAACTTCCTTCGCACTAGTTGCAAAAGACAGCGTATTTTTTGTTTGCTCCACATGACTTAAAGCAGGACTGATAGTACATATGATAGCCGTACGAGCATTTCCACCAAGTGAATGCTGCAATATTCGAGTAAGTTTGGAATCCCTGTATGGTACATGACCACTCCTTTTTCCTCCACTGCAGACAAACCAAGAAATGAATCATATGCACTTAAATTTTTCACAAAAATACCCTACCCGTAAGTGTATGTCATTTGCTAATACTCGTGATCATGGGTAAAAATATCAGGCATACAAAATTAAGTCAAATGGTTATGCAGAAAATTTCTGATATCAGTTTCAAACTACAAACACATGCAATTTGAACAATACCAGGAGGCCAATTAGAAATGATTTTGGGTAACATAATCAAGACTCTTACTGTTTCAATGTTCCTGTTTGAAAACCTCACTGAGCAAGCCATCAGTTTTTTTTTTTTGACACAAACAATTCCATAACTCAAGCTTTACTAGATCTTTGGAAAATTTTGAACTTAATCTGTTCCATTCATTAACTCACTACACAGTAGCAAAGAAACTCAACATAAATGATGGATAAAACAATTCAAATTTTCACAAGATCATAACCAAATTTGAATTTTCAAAATTTAAGCATTATGATAATGATTGGACACCTATTATAAGTTTAGTCTGGAATATAATTGAGTTTCCCTGATGTAACTAAAGGATGATGTTTCATCTTTTGGCAGCTCACCTCAGCTTTCTGATCACTGTTGTGAGTGTCAACAAACTGCGGTTGATGTGACTGCCTTCCTTTAGTCTTACGCCATCCGCATTTGTTTGAGAGGCACGCTCACTTCCAGCAAGGTCCACAAGATTCTGTGTAAGAGTTATAGCACTTGGATCAATATAACTAAAATGATAACCATCCAGAATCTTATACGTGGGAAGAACAATAAACATACCAAACTTGCTAAGAAAGACTTCACACGGCCTGAACTTTCCCGGAGACTACTTTCAATAGTCTGAAAAAAGATGTGATCCATATTCCATCAGCATAAGATGTTAGCAGTCTGCATGTTCATCTAAACAGAAATATCTATAAAGTTACAAAGAAAAAGTGACCAATGGCATATGCTGGTAACCTATACAACTAATGACATGTGTGAAAGAAAGAGTGCCCTCTTCAACTTAAATCTACAAGAGAGGGGAGGTATAAAAAAATCACTATATTAGCAGCTGATAAATGTGAAAAAAAATGAAAGTTTGAAAGAGAAACTCAGTCCATCTCAACAATATTTGGAAACCTTAACAGAAGTCTTATTAGGTGTACTAAAAGCCAATGATTGGATCAATTAGTTGAAGAACAAATGTGAATCAGTGAAAATTTAAAGAAAAAGAAAAGTGGGCTAAATGAACCTAAAAGTGTTGTGTACAACAAAGTTAGCCCCTAACCCCTGCCGAGTGAAAAGTGATTGCGATGAGGCAATATATAGTGCAATATATAGTGCAATATATAGTGAAGTCCCTGTTCTTCCTCCTGATTCTATATCTTATAACAAGCAAATAAAGGAAAATGGCATAACTTATTGCAAAAGCATGGAGCAGCCATACTTAAAAGGCTCAGTGAAAAAGGATGCACCAAACAGGCAATGTTAAGAAAATTTTTAAATGGGTATTATTTACTAAGCTTACCAATCTGATTATCTGATGTGATCTTGAGCTATTATCATTTAAAGAGGTTTCTCCCACTTGCCTTTGAGCTGCAGAAAATATATTTCCAAATTGTTGGTCAGTCATAATCATACAAAACTTTGAAGGCGATAGGAAGATTATCATCATTTAAAACAATTTCTCACACTTACCTTTGAATACATAAAAATAAAAAATAAAAAGTAACGAAACATTGAAGGTGATAGCAGTGTCGTGTCAATAAAGCAAACTGAGATTTTGCTATCTCAACAATTGTAGTGGAAGTTGAAACATAACTATAAAGAAAAGGTTAAAACCTGCATGAGCTCTGGCATTCAGTAAACAGGTTTTTTCAAGAGGATGCAACATATATTTAGAATTTTAAGAAGAAAATGCACAAAAACGGTCAACATTCTTATAATCCCAATTTATTAGTTTGAAAGCATCCTTAGTTATCAGCTGCTTGTCTAGAATTTATCCTGAAATTAAACAACCTAATATAAGAGCTAACAAAACCTATAAGCATATATATAACTACTATAATCACATTAACTGTTCAGTTACCTTCACAAATGCCAATTAACTGTCTCAAATGCTGGCTGTCCTTAACGACCTCCTCTGCTAGCTTTTCGACTATGGTCCCTTTCTACATTTCAGAAAAACATTAAGAATAGACTTTAAAATTGAGATGTAAAAGGACTGTCTGCATATTTATTGCAGATTAAGAAACTATTCACTTATATACCTCAGGATCGTCCAGAAGCCGCAGGGAACCAGACTCACGATTTAAAAGGTCTACAACAGTCTCATTGTAGATCTCCAAAGCAGAAATTTTCAAGACAAAGTCCCGCTCCGGGTTCTGTAAGATTATAATAATGCAAAACGATAGAAGTTTATAATCAACTCAACAATTTAAAAATCCAAATGATTATGCCAAACAATTGCACTGTGTTAGAATAAAGTATAGATAAGCTCATTAGAATAAAGTATAGATAAGCTCATGCTCATCTAATATGGCAGATAAACTTAACCATCTTGCTTTCCATGCAAGAAATAGTGAAATACTCCTCCAAAATTGTAGTATGCAGAGGGATATCATGCAATCCAACATAATTGTAACTTATAAGCTGCCTTCTCAATTTGTTTTCATATCATATTTCTAAGAGCGTAAAGCTAACCTGTACAGCAGATGGCACACTTGAATACAATGCAAACGCCAGGAAAAGTTAACCCTAAAAAGTGTGAATTGTAACTTACACTCTTTATGTGTTCGTAGATGTCATTAACAGCATTTTCAGATATTCCTCTCATGGTGAATGTCTTACCACTGCCTGTCTGCCCGTATGCAAAAATAGTTGCTGCAAAATTTTAGAGGAAAAAAAGACATGCAACTTTAAGTTATCCTACAAGGAACAGAAAATTCTTTAAAAAATATCATTTAAGGGGCAATATGAAATTAACGCTACAGGGTTACCATTAATTCCTGTAAGAGCAGACAAGGCAACATCCTTGGCCCCTTCTTCATAAACCTTTTGAGTCGAGCATAAAGGATCAAAAACTTTATCTGTCACATGTACAAAAAAATTAATAAAATTCAGCAGCCTCATAAACTTCCAATAAGTGAGAAATCAACACTGCTATTCACATAAAACGCACTCTGCAGTACACTAATTGATACTCAACTTTTATTTTAAAATTTTTCTTTTGCATAGGAAACAAGAAAGTTTTGATAATGAAAAAAAATACAACAGTGTATAAGCCATGCACTAATCTGTTGCAAAAGGATTGGGGTGTCGAGCATAAAGGATCAACAACTTTATCTGTCACATGTACAAAAAATTAAATAAAATTCAGCAGCCTCATAAATTGCCAAGAAGCAAGAAATCAACACAAAAGTGTATAAACCATGCACTAATCTATTGCAAAAGGATTGGGGTGTCGAGCATAAAGGATCAACAACTTTATCTGTCACATGTACAAAAAATTAAATAAAATTCAGCAGCCTCATAAATTGCCAAGAAGCAAGAAATCAACACAAAAGTGTATAAACCATGCACTAATCTATTGCAAAAGGATTGGGGTGTCGAGCATAAAGGATCAACAACTTTATCTGTCACATGTACAAAAAATTAAATAAAATTCAGCAACCTCATAAATTGCCAAGAAGCAAGAAATCAACACAAAAGTGTATAAACCATGCACTAATCTATTGCAAAAGGATTGGGGTGTCGAGCATAAAGGATCAACAACTTTATCTGTCACATGTACAAAAAATTAAATAAAATTCAGCAGCCTCATAAATTGCCAAGAAGCAAGAAATCAACACTGCTATTCCTAGAAAACGCACTCTGCAGTACACTAATTGATACTTAACTTTTATTTTTAAATATTTCTTTTGCATAGGAAACAAGAAAGCTTTGATAATGAAAAAAAAATACAAAAGTGTATATGCCATGCACTAATCTATTGCAAAAGGATTGGGGTGTCGAAATCTCATTGAGACTCAACTTCGTTACATCAACCCAAAGATTATTCCTAAACCTCCTCTAGTTAATAATTAATCCCACTGAGCCTAGGACTAGTGAGAAACACAATGGAAGCATACCAAAGGTGTAGGATGTCATGGGACGTTCATAATTTGGATTCTTGAACACGATCTTATAGTCATCTAAGCAATCCCAAGCTATAAGATCATACATTGCTTGTTCTTTGCGGTTTAATGGCCTCATCCGAACAGTAACTAATATCTTCTCCTCACGGACTTTTGGACCACCCGGAGTACATGATGGGGTCCTCTGTATCTTAGATAAAGGTGTTGCTGGTGTCCCTGCCATCTTTTTCCTAGATATCCCCTGATATGGAAAAACAAAAAATTTATATGCAAGTGTTAACTGGAACTCAGAATTACCACCATTACTAACAAATTGTGTTCATTACTGAAACGTCTCTCATATTAGTTTTAGGAGATTGAAGTTTATAACATAATTATTTCATTCAAGTTTAGCAGCTAATTATTTCTGCACCATATGACAGGGATTGACTAGAGAAATAATATAAAAAAATTCAATTTGAAAACAACAAATTGTGTTATTTTTCCATTACACTTTAATTTGGAAATGATGAAGTAAATATTTATCCCGAAGCAAGATTAGACGGATATAAACAAAGTATACGTGAACCGCAACTACAAATCCTTTGACAAACACAGAAATGCATCATTTCATTGCATAAACAAATTTGTTAACGGATAACTTTTAATCAATTTTAGTACATTCAACAAATTTCACCTGAGAATACAAAAAAATACACAGATAAATCAATAAAACATAAAAGACACTGGTTGAAAGCAAAGGAATGACAAAAAAATTACTTAAATGAAATCAAATCAAGATTCAAGAACTTGTTCAAAGCACATTATCTTCTCGTTTTTTTTTAATGTTTTAAACTATCCAACAGAAATCACCTGAAACAAGAAAATCTGACGAACAAAGAGATAGCATCACTTACAGAGAAATCGGAGATGCAAAGAATCGAAAAGAAATAGTTACTGAGGCGCGTGAGTTCTTGAAGACCCACGTGAACCGAGAAGTCGGTGAAAGGAGAAGCAATGGACACTAAGCAATACAATTCAACTTGAATATAAACAAATTACAGTTCGCTAGGGTTTTCAAGTCAAGAATGTTAGTGAAAATGATTGAGAGAGTGACTAACAAGGGTTTTGATTCTTTTGAAGAGAGAGAGAGAGAGAGAGAGAGAGAGAGAGAAAAGAAGAAGAAGAAGAAATAACGGATACTTGTTTTTTTTTTTTTTTTAATTTTGTTTTTATTATTATTTCTGTTACTTTTCCCCTTCTGTGCGCGGACCTGAAGAGTGAATGGACAATTTGAATTTGGAGGTACGATTGCCCGGGAATGGGCCCCACAATCATCTTGTGCACGTGTGCGAATCTAACGCTCCTCCTTCGATCCTTTTTGTTTAAATGGGCTTCTTGGGTTCGAAGCCCATTTTGGAATTCGATAAGGCCCAACACAGGCCCATGGAAACCAGCAACTGTGAACATATGAAGAAACAAATCCACCTACGTATATATTTTATTTATTTACAGTTCGGATATAATTTCTTTAAAAAAAAAACATATCTAAAGAGTTAAAAAAATAATTAGTTTGTATATTTAAAAAAAATCATAATATATACCTTAAAACTCCATTGAAAATAATGAATTAATGATAATAATATCATTTATTTGTATTTAAAACTTCTTCTTCCTCTTTTTTTTGAAAAGGGTTTATATTTTTTTAATCAACCAATTATTGAATCAGATTGAGACTTCTTGTTTTAAGCTTATTAAAATATGTTTTAATCTCAGTTATCAAAACTATGTTTCAAACAAGAATCACATACCTCTTGACATTTTTCCTGAAAGATATAAACATCTTGACCTTGCATATTTTATTTTATACGTATGCTCATTATCATACATTTAATAGTTTTACCTTTCAATTTTCAAATATATATATACATATATAATAGTTTAGTTTGAATAAAAAAGATGCCACTTGCATATTCTAGTACTTTCTTGAAACTTAGGGTGCGTTTGGTATGGGGAAGGGACGAGACGGGACAGGACAAGACAGGACTGGACAGGACAGGACAGTTGTTCCATATCGTGTTTGGAATGCCTGGGACAGAACTGTTGACTGTACTGTTATGTGTTTGGTATGACTGGAACAGAACGGGACAGGACGGGACAAGAGGTTTAAATGACCATAGTGCCCTTATTGTTATTGAAAAATATTTTAATTAATAATTTTACAAGATTATTTAAGATGGATGGTTGGGATTAACTTAATAAATTTTCAGATATTTATTATTTTCCAGATTAAATCTCCACCGTCCATCAATCACCATCATGATTGATTAATTATTTCAGATATTAATGATTGATGGACGGTGGAGATCCAATCTGGATTGGTCTCCACCAACATTCAATTAATCTGGAAATTCAGATGTTTTCAAATTGTTCTTTAATCTGGAAATTCCATCAAATCTGGAAATTCTGGAAACATTTTTTCTTGTTCTTAAATCTGAAATTCCATCAAAAAATCTAGGAAAATCAGATATCTTCAAATCAAAAAACAAAACAAATCAAAAAACCCAACAATAAAAAAATCAGATTTCATCCAAAATTCTGGAAAAAAAAATTGAAAACAAATCAAAAATTCTGGAAAAAAAATTGAAAACAAATAAAAAAACCTAACAATCAAAAATCGTATTTCATCAAAAATCTGGAAAAAAAATTGAAAAAAAAAATAAAAATTACACAACAATCATCGTCAACATCTGATTTTCCAGAAATATTCATTATCATCAACCCTAATTTGTTTTTCCCAGAAATCATTCATGATTTTCCAGAAATCATTCATGATTTTCCAGAAATCATTTATTATCATCAACCCAAAATTAAACCAATTCATTATCAAACCCACAAAACCCACATCCACACACTGTCAACCACCACCACCACCACCAATCTCACCACCACCATCAATCAATCATGCTGCCAACCACCACCATCAATCAATCTCACCACCACCATCAACCACCCCGAAGCCGAGAAAGAAGAAGAAGAAGAGAGATAGATCTGGTCGTCGTCGTCGTCGCGCTTCCGGTCGTCGTCGTCGTCGCGCTTCCGGTCCTTGTCGTCGTCGCGCTTTCCGGTCCTCGTCCTCGTCGCGCTTCCGGTCGTTATCGTCGTCGGGCTTCTGGTCATCGCCGGCGACGAGTTGCGGCGGTTTGGAGAGAAGAACACCGATCAGGTTGGGGTTGGAGAGAAGAGAGAAGAGAGGAGAGAGAGGAGAGATGAGAGAAAAAAATTATGGTTTTAATTTATATAGATGTAATTTTTTGAAAGTTTCAAGGGCAAAGAGGTCTTTTCCAGACTTGTCCCATGGCCATGGACAACTTGGCCGAGGGTGTAGGGTGGGACAGTTTTTTAGGGATTTTTGTCCCATTCTATCTCATTCAGTCCCACCCTAAAATCGCACCAAAGGCGGGACAAGGACAAGTTGTCCCACCTTGTTCTAGTCCTGTCCCGCGTAACAAACGCACCCTTAATAAATGAGTAACATGATGTGTCCATTTTGTTTCCTAATAAATATATTATTTTATTTTTAAAACGTCAGTACAATTTATAATATTCATTAAATACTGATCAATATGTCATTTAAAATGTTTATTCAATTGGTCAATTACTTTGATAGTGTCCTATAAATAAAAATATAACTAAAATATATTATCTTAAACTCGAATGTGTGTGGAAATCAATTCCAAATCCTCTTATGTTTGAAACTTTATCAAAGCTTACTATAAACATTTTCTGCACGCGCGAAAGGTAACGAAAAAAAACAATTCAATCTAATCATACGATAGAAAATGTCTATAATCAATAAAAATGGGAATGAAAAAAAAGCAGCTTTTGATCTATTTCTTGGAATTAAAGATGACTCGGTCGAAAAAGCATCTCAAATAGTGAAAATATCTTACTTATTTACTGAGAAACAACAAAATTCAGGTTTCTAAGAACCAATAAATTTGCAAGAGATGTCATATCTATCTTCTGAAATTGATAGGTTGGAAAACTACGTACCCACAAAAGGTGATGTTAGTCAAATTTGTCATAGTTACTTAATAGGTTAAGAAGGCTCTTATTTTAAAGGCAGGATGCAATAATATTCCAAAGGAAGGCTTAGATTCAAAAAGAAAACATGCAAGAGAAAGCAAGAATTTTCTTGGATATGGAGCGCTTTTATCTTTACATATATATAGAGAGAGACCAAATTATTAGGTACGGGCAACAGGCACAACAAATATGTCAATCAATATCGTGGAATTGAATGATAAATTAAATTGTTGCCTGCCAAACTCATATTAGAGAGACAGAGACCATGTGAGAGGTATCATAAAAGTGCATGGAGAATCACTTGTCAGTTTCAATACCACCTTATAATTTGCGCAGGAATCTGGATTTTTCAAAGTGGAAATTTATCTACATCTATATGTTTGGTACGTGTGTAAATTTTGGGAGAAAATTCATAAATAGTTATTCTTCAGAAATTAAATTAAATTAAACATTTTCATAAATAGTTATTCTTAAAGTAAAATTATGAAATTTATTAAAACTTGTTGATGATAGCTCTTATGACTCTAGCATGCAATAATAATTACAAAATAGAGTATATATTATCCTCCAATAATATCGAGGGTTCTATATATTTTCAGAAGAGAAGACAATGCCTTCATGAATCAACCAAAGTGGAGTAACCTGAAACGACCAAGCCTAGTAGTGGTGGCCAATATTGGACAATGAGCCATGCAAGCCAACACAATGACAAAAACTCGTACGGAGACGGACTCACCATCGGTCATCACTTTATCAATTGTGAGATCTCTTACCGTAACATGTTGCGTATTGAAAAACTATAATTGTATTTTGAAACTTTACCAGATTTGCACAAAATGGTGAAGGGAGATCGCATGACTCATATTTTTAAATTACAAATTTATCTTTAAATTTTATAATTTTTGAACCTATAATTCTCCTCTTAAATATTTAGTCACTTGCAACAAAAATTTCTGACTCCACCTTATCACGTATAATTAAACAAGTTTTTCTTCGCAAACTAAACCCGAACCTAAGCCCACTTACATGGTTAATCAACCACAGAACCACACATACTCACACTACAAAACCTAAATGAGTTATGAGTTCAGCATACACATGCCTTACCACTCCTAATTAATTGGTAAGTTATTACTAACTTGGCTAAGACAAGTAGTGAATTGGGATAGCGTTAGGTTTCAATGTCATCAAGAAGCACATGCATATTTTCCACGAATCCACCTCAACCCTTATCATGTTCACGAATCACGAGCATAAAAATAGATCTATATATCCTAGTCTCATATCAATTTATAGATATTATGATTCATTCACCTAACATGTTAGTCTTTTAGGTTCCATCAGGGCGGCCCGGATATTTTTAGGGCCGAGGGCGAAAATGTAAAAAATGGATAAAATGGACCCCATGACATGTCAAATGAGGGATAAGGTATTGTTATAAAATGGGTCCCATGATTTTTTTAATATATTCGATACATATAATTAAAAAAAATGACTATTTAAACCCCTAAAAAGCAATATGTGCACCTCTATTTATATGACACCCCATTAAAAAATTTCAAAATATAAAATTTTGTAAGTACAACCCCACATATTACCAAATATGTCATTTCTTTTAATTTTTTTAAATATTATAAAATCAACACATTTTAATATCAACCGTTAGATTAATCCAAGAGTTGTCATTAAATGACTCATTTTTTTCTTATTTTACATAAAACATAATAAAGAAGGAAAATTTAGTTAATAATAATACAAAATGAGAGCTGAGAGAGTTGAGAGGGACATTTTTATTAAGAGAGTTGAGAGAGACGTTGGTGGCAGGAAATACAGACAAAAAATGGACATTTAGGCTTTAGGTAGTATATGTCTCGAGAAAAAAAAAACATAATCAAAATTTCATTGGACATTTTTTGTCCCGGCCCAATTTTATTTTATTTATTTTAACTCTTGAACTTTTTAAATATGGGTATTTTATTAATACTCATAATATATATCTGGACCCCTTTATAATATGATATAAAACAAAAATGGGCCCTGAATTAGTGCTGAAATCATATACACATGGGCCCTTTAAAAAATGGTCAGTACGTACTGATATAACCTCATCAGTGCGTTGGATGTAGACCATTAGATTTACATAATCAGTGGCCCACATGAAACGCACTGAGGAGAAAATGACTGTATATATATATATATATATATATATATATATATGGGGTGAATTCATAAAGAGCCAAAAAATTTATCAGTTTATTGTTTTTAGCCACCAATTTATTTTTTATTGTTTTCATCACTTTTGACCATATTTGGACGAAAATACCCATGAATTTGAAATTTAAAAAAAATGGGTTCTACCATTCTGTTTTGTTTTTATTTTTTAGGGTTTTAGGGTTAAGTTTAATCATAAAAACAAAAGGAAGAGAGAGAAAGGAAGAGAAAAAGAGATTCAATTCTTCGAACCTCTTGCAATTGCCCCCGCTCGTCGTACCTCTCCCCGTCGCCGTACCTCTCGCATTCGCTGCACCTCTAGCCGAATCCAACACTGCAGGGAGTCGAATCTGGTGCAAAGGTCGCCGAATCTGCTGCTCTTAGTCGTCGACGCCGTCACCATCGCCCTCGCTCATCGATCTTCAAATCTGGTCAGTTTTATGGAAGTTTAATCTCTTGCTATTGGGTGTTTGTTTTGCTCTTGTGAACCCTTGGTTTGTGAAGAAATGTAGATAGAAAAATGAGGAGGTTAAACTATGTTTTGCTCAACTCTGTGTTTTGATCAAAATGAGGGGATTAAACCCTGCTCAAATATGTGTTTTCATGGATATTTTCTTTATTTTTCCTCTTTACTGACTTTTAGAATCATGATACACAACCTTGATTGGATTTATTCAACAATGAATTGTACATAGGTCTTTGTTCATTAGAGTTGTTCTTTTTCGGTTTTTATTGATACTGTTGTTGTGGATCTAGGTTGGATGTTTTCACTTGTCGTCTGTAGTTGAGTTTCTAACTATTCAGATAACTAATTTCAGAAAAGGAGGAAAGAATACAATTAAAAAAGAAAGAAAAAGGAACCTTTAAAATATGAAGTTAAAAAAATAATATAATGCTATGAATAGAGGTACCAACAAGTGGGAGAAGATAGCTATGTTTGGGATTTCTTCTGACTTTGAGCAGGGGGTGGTGCTGTTTTCGCTTGTCACTCAGATGCTGACAATGTTTGGTTTTTAGGGGCTCTGGTATGTATTTTGTTATGATTGTCTGGTTTGTTGTTTAGAGATCGGTGGATGTTTTCCTTGTTTTTGGCTCTGCTTTGAGTTGCTCTGTTTTTTGCCCTTTGGTTCTGCTGAGTGGGCTGTTTGTTGTTGGTTTGTGTTGTCCTGAAGCTCTGGGACGCTTGTGAGTGAGCTGTTGTTGTTGGTTTGTTTTGTCCTAGAGCTTTGGGACGCTTATAATTGGGTCTTTGTTTGCATGACCTGTTTTTCTTAATAAAATTTCAGCCGTTCAAAAAATAAGTGGGAGAATTTGCCTTCTATTTTTGGCTTTACTTAATGGATAGATCATGCATCAACTTGAATTGAATGATATCTTTATCTTATTATAGGCATGTGACTTGAATTGGATTTTCCAGGCATGTAACTGGCATGTAACTTGTTGAATGGTGTTAATTCTTAAACAGTTAATTATAAAGTTTGTATTTATGACAACCTTTTACTCTTGCCGTCGGCGAGGGCCCCCTTGCTCGTCATCGCCGTCGCTCTCGGTCGTCGACACTGTCTTCAGCTACAGTCCACAGTCGCTGCTGCTACACTTGTTCGTCGAAGCCGATGCTTTTGTTCATCGACGCCATCGCCCTTGCTCGTTAACGCCGCGCCCTTGCTCGTCAATGCCGTCTTCAACTACTAGTGAGTTAACCGGCATCAATTTCTTCTATTTCGATTGTATGTGCTTCTATTTATGGGGTTAAAATATAGGGTTTCTTTAAAAAAAATTGATGCCTGTTGATACTAAATTATTAAGTAATTTGAGTTCAGATTCACCCAAATTATTAAGTAATTTGAGTTCAGATTCACATATTTAATTAACATAATTATGAAAAAGAAGCACCTGCATCAATTTCTTCTATTTCGATTGTATATGCTTCTATTATGGACTAGCAGCTAAACTATGATCTGGATCAGTATTTGGCTGTTTGAGAGATAGTTTTGGTCATTTTAGATTACCATTTGTGCTGGTTAATTTAACTGCTTCAAATATTGAATTGTTCGGAATTGGATACTCAAATGTCTATAAGCTTCTTTTTAATAAGCAGCTTGTTTTCAGTGTTTGTTTAAATAGAGGAAACATTAGATGTTTCCAGCACTTTCAATTTGGTTTTTAATGACTTTTGGATATATTCATTGTCTAGTTTAGTTTTTTCCCCATCTTGAAGGATGTAGAAAATGAAAAGCACTTCATAGCTAGTACTTCTCTAATCCATATCAATCCATATCAGTCCTGGATCTAGTCCTGTTCTGAAACCACACTAGATAGAAAATAGTGAGTGTAAAGGATGCGGTTATCTAGTTTTGAAGCTCTTATACTGTTTTTGATATGGGACATAATTCCCTTAGTTATGATTTTTGTATTATTTGTCTAATTTGCTACCCAATAAATGATGATTTCATCGATAAACCAAAATAATCATTGATGAGGTAAGAATGCTCGATGAATACTTAGAGGAGCATTGACCATTAGTTGATCACTGATGCCAATTCTTTGTATTTAATCAGTATATGTATTTAAAAATAAATTGGGTATTGAATTCGGGTTTATTGTTTGTAGCTATTGTTGATTTTAAATTTATAGTTTGATGTTAGTATAGGGATGTGGAAGAAGATTAGTTAATGAATAAGTGTAATGGGGTGTGGCATGACAGAAATGTGATTTTGTTCAAAGGGAAGGGTTCAGCTGATTCTGATATTTGGACTAAAGCTTGTAATTACATCTCTTCTGTTGCAGACGCTTTAAATTGTGAAAAGAAGTAAAAGGGAAGTGGGAGCATTGTACAAAAATGGAGAGCTCCTCCCGTTAGATCTTTCAAAGAAATATAGATGCAAAGTAATTAAGTGCTGCACTTGTTTTTGAAGGAATTGCCTTTGTTGAAGTCGGTGACGTAAGAGCAGCAATGGAAGATCTTTTATGGGCTTTTGACAAGGGGTGGTTTCCAGTTTTGAATTGAGTCAATGCTTTTGGAATTGTAAATTCGTGTACAGTAAATTTTGATAGTTAGAGTGATGTGAATAACATTGTCTTTGATATTCTTTTTTTGATAGATAGATACATAGTAGATACAGACAGGTGATAATTGAGTTAATTACAAGTCGGTTGATTTCCATGATACATGTTAGTTGCATTGCAATTTACATGTCAGATGATTTCCATGTTACATGCCAGTTGTATTAAAATTTACATACCAGTTGGACTCAGAGTTATATGCCAATTGATTTTTGATTTGCAATTTACATGCTGATTGTATTCATCAGATTGTATTCAAATTGTTGCACCATTCATCCAACCAAACTGACCACGTATACGTAACTTCTATCATGTAACATTACTGGAATTTGTTTTCAGTATAAGTCTTTTTCAACTTTAGCTAACTGGCATGTAACTTGAATTTGCACTGGCATGTAACTTGAAATTGCACTAGCATGTAACTTCTATCATGTAACATTACTGGAATTTGTTTTCAGTATAAGTCTTTTTCAACTTTAACTAACTGACATGTAACTTCAATTTGCATTGGCATGTAACTTGAAATTGCACTAGCATGTAACTTGAAATTGCACTAGCATGTAACTTCTATCATGTAACATTACTGGAATTTGTTTTCAGTATAAATCTCTTTCAACTTTGACTAACTGGCATGTAACTTCTAATTGCACTAGCATGTAACTTGAAATTGCACTAGCATGTAACTTCTATCATGTAACATTACTAGAATTTGTTTTCAGTATAAGTCTTTTTCAACTTTAGCTAACTGGCATGTAACTTGAATTTACACTGGCATGTAACTTCTATCATGTAACATTACTGGAATTTGATTTCAGTATAAATCTCTTTCAACTTTAACTAACTGACATGTAACTTGAATTTGCATTGGCATGTAACTTGAAATTGCACTAGCATGTAACTTCTATCATGTAACATTACTGGAATTTGTTTTCAGTATAAATCTCTTTCAACTTTGACTAACTGACATGTAACTTCTAATTGCACTAGCATGTAACTTCTATCATGTAACATTACTAGAATTTGTTTTCAGTATAAGTCTTTTTCAACTTTAGCTAACTGGCATGTAACTTGAATTTACACTGGCATGTAACTTGAAATTGCACTGGCATGTAACTTCTATCATGTAACATTACTGGAATTTGTTTTCAGTATAAATCTCTTTCAACTTTAACTAACTGACATGTAACTTCTAATTGCACTAGCATGTAACTTCTAGCATGTAACAATACTAGAATGTCTTTTAACTATGAAAATGAATTTTAATTGGCATGTAACTTCAAATTGCACTGGCATGTAACTTCAAAATGCACTAACATGTAACTTCTAGCATGTAACAATACTGGAATGTCTTTCAACTATGAAAATGAATTGTAACTGGCATGCAACTTCAAATTGCATTGGCATGTAACTTCAAATTGTACTAACATGTAACTTCTAGCACGTGACAATACTAGAATGTCTTTCAACTGTGAAAATGAATTTTAATTGGCATGTAACTTTAAATTGCACTAGCATGTAACTTCAAAATGCACTAACATGTAACTTCTAGCATGTAACAATACTAGAATGTCTTTCAACTGTGAAAATGAATTTTAATTGGCATGTAACTTCAAATTGCACTAGCATGTAACTTCAAAATGCACTAACATGTAACTTCTAGCATGTAACAATACTGGAATGTCTTTCAACTGTGAAAATGAATTGTAACTGGCATGCAACTTCAAATTGCATTGGCATGTAACTTCAAATTGCACTAACATGTAACTTCTAGCATGTAACAATACTGGAATGTCTTTCAACTGTGAAAATGAATTTTAATTGGCATGTAACTTCAAATTGCACTAGCATGTAACTTCAAAATGCACTAACATGTAACTTTTAGCATGTAACAATACTAGAATGTCTTTCAACTGTGAAAATGAATTTTAATTGGCATGTAACTTCAAATTGCACTGGCATGTAACTTCAAAATGCACTAACATGTAACTTCTAGCATGTAACAATACTGTAATTTGTTTTCAATACAAGTGTCTTTCAACAGTGACTAACTGGCATGTAACTTCACATTTCACTGGCATGTAACTTGAAATTGCACCAGCATGTAACTTCACATTTCACTGGCATGTAACTTGAAATTGCATTAGAATGTAACTTATGGCATGTAAAAATACTGGAACTCAACTTAAACTGGCATGTAACTTATGACATGTAACTTGAAATTGCACTAGCATGTAACTTATAGCATGTAAAAATACTAGAACTCAACTTAAACTGGCATGTAACTTACAAATACACTATCATGTAACTTACAAATACACTATCATGTAACTTTAACATAAACTGGCACTGTGGTTGTCTTTTTCACGGTGGTTGTCTTCTTCACGGTGGTTGTCTTTTTCACGGCGGTTTTCTTCTTCTTCACAGTAGAAAATTACAGCTCTCACCGTCGATTTCTTGTCCAGAAATTTCAGCCTCTTGCCCATAAAATTCCAGCTTCTTGCTCAGAATATTTCAGCTCTCACCATGACTTCTTGCCTAGAAAATTCCAGCTTTTCCCTTGTTGCCCAGAAAATTTCAGCTGTCTTCAGCTTCCCCAGAAACTTTCAGCTCTCAACAGAAATTTCGTTGCCCAGAAATTTCTTTGTTACTTCGTCTTGCCCAGATTGAAGATTTCGTGAGACCAAGGTGAGACCGAGATTGAAGATTTCGACACTCAAAAATGTCGTGAGAGAGAGAGAAAGAGAAAGAGAAAATTTCGTGTGAGAGAGAGAGAGAGAGAAAATTTCGTGAGAGAGAGAATATTGTAAATGAAAACAAAATGGAGGGATTTGGAAATAAGAGAGCAAAATTTTGGGGGGAAATATTGGGGGGAAGTAAAGACAAAAGAAGGGTATATTTGGAAGTTCAAGGCTAAAAATGATAAGTATAATCAAAGATATATATTTGGCTAAAAACAATAAACTCATAAATTTTTTGATCAGTTCTTGCAATTTCCTCTATATATATATATATATATATATATAATTTCTATTAGTAACCAACAGACCAAAAAGGTTAAACCGATAGGAAATAATACAACAATAGTATTTAAACATTCTAACACACCCCCTCACGTGCAAGATTAAGATACCATGTTAATAACCAATAAACCCAAAAACTTAAGTTAATAGGAAATGACTCAATAATAGTATATAAACCTTCTAACATTTTCTACCAATAATATACAAGGTCAAAATTAGATGTTGTCACCTGAATCCAAGGAACTTAGCCCAATATTCCACTAGACTTAAGTGCTTGTACATACTTTATTAATTGATTCAAATAACCGATCCGAACCCATAAATTTAATGGATCAATCTCATTTCGTAAAAACTTAATGAACTTGCTAGTAGTTTAGGTTAGATAGATACTCAATTCCCACGCATCCCACCTTAGATTTTGTTTTTGTACATGTTATTTACAAAAATATCTTACCTTAGATTTAAACAAGTTAAAAGAACTGTATGTAGGAGGATAATCACAACCCAACAATATTATGGTAAGTTCAACACTCCAACTACCAACAAAAAGCAAAAATTTTATGATTATGAGAGATTTGGTGACTCTTAGAGTATAAGAAAAGCCATTTAACCATATACAATAGAGTAATTACAGAGCCATCACTGACCCACTAAAATATCCATCGATTTTTTTTCTTAATTTTTTTTAACGATTATTTATCGAGATCAAACTCTATATATTTTTTTTAAATATCGACTTGGTATGGATATTTACTTTCATATTCTAAGGAAATCTGCTCCTAACATCCTAAGAGGTCTCTCCACATTTAATTAATAGAATTTTTACATATATAAATATTAGTAACTTTTTTTTTCTTTAAGTCAGCGACCAAATAATCCTTCATGAGTCATGAACAAAAGTTTAACGTACAATAATGTCATTATATCCATCTAACATCTTGCTTCGACATCACGCAAATCTCTCTCTAGTTCTCTCTCTGGACCTTAAAGTTAATTTAATGACCCATCATCAAATATTCAGATACCAGTACCTGCAAGTGTTGTATTAATTTTTTTGTTAATCAGTTTCTTCGAGTCCTATAAAATATCAATATCTTTGTAATATGTTTAGTGGACACTTAGCAAACATTAGTATAAATTAATCGTACGATAATGACCTGGCATAATGTGATGAAATAGTAGTTTAGGATATCGATGTTCTGACTTCTGACATCAGATCAGAAGATTAATTTTAGTTAATTATATTCTGTGCACAATAATTATGTTTTAATCGAAAATAATAAGCATTTTTGTTGTTGTAAAATGACTTAATTTTAAACAATATCAAAAAAGACATCAATTATTACCATGCAAGTGCAAGTTGGGAGTTGGGACTCGTTAAATCTTCAAAGAATAAAAGTGATGATTGGAGACAAGCATAGTAGATACGCATATGCAACACAATTTCTTTTATTGTGTAAAATGACATTAATCATCAATTTCACTCCGTTAGCCATCTGTGTAATGAGCACCTTAATCATAGCTTTAACTAAATTTGCACATTGCGTTGCACCAACCCATGAAATCGGTAAAAGTTAGGGGTTTAATTTATCCATACTTGAGAGTCGAGATCTGACGAGATTAACCACTACAAACACTAAAAACAGAAACAAAATAAAATGGAGTGAAAATCAAATAAATTTAACTATATTTGTTTTGTAAGAAAATTTGAGTCCAGTGGAGCCATGGCCACTGGCTGGCTTCGCCATCGACTAAGGATTTCTCAACACTTCAAAATTCAATCAATCACAAATATGAAGAAAAAACGTACGATTACTTGAGCTTAGAGTGAATGTGGATCACTCCAAATATTTTCTAGAATGAACTTTATCAAATGTTTTTCATTCATCCTTGAATTTTAAGGGACCTGTTGATAATTTAGGATTGGAAGGTCCTACCAAGTCTTGACTTTTAGTTGGAAGGCGTTCGTTAGGCAGACAAAAGTGTAATATATGCCTTAATTGCTTTTTTAACATTATATATCCAAATTAGATTAAAAGACAATCGAGGGGCTCACCTAACCCAACATCACTCACTTTCTTACTAATTAATTTCCTTTTTATCAAACTTTTTTTGGGTGTGGAAAATAATGACCATCTCTTTCTTTGAGCAACTTGTTGATTGGTTCTCATTGCCCGAGACTGGTGGAATTTGGTTGGCAAAATGGCAAGTAATTGGATGAACTTTTATGTTCTTTTCATGTATTAGGCTCAGGTTAACACTACTGCCCATATATAAAATATAGAATCTAAAATTTAGGTGTGCATCATGCGGAAGAAGAAATGTAATTAGATGTACAAATGTGTAAACCATATGTTAATTTATAGCATGATATAATTTTATTTTGAGTATCAAACTTTCTTATCATCGTATGATTATCATATTGTTTTTATCTTTATTTAATGTATAGTTATAAACTCTATCTATAAACAAATTTTTTTAACGATAGTCGTAGATATTAACAAATTTTTTTTTTAGATAGTCGTAGATATAATAATTTTTTTTTAAGATAGCTGTATAAATGCACATCACCTATTAGCAGAGCTGGTAGTGCACATTTGTTCCACATATATGGTGAGGGGTTCAAATCCCACAATACGCATTTTACAAGTATGCGTGGGGAGTTTTCTTCCCGGATTGTGGGAGTAGTTAATTATCTCCAGTTATGAGAGTAGATATCTGACCGCACATGTAATGTTTGATCTCAGCTTCTTGTAACATTTCAAAAAAAAAAAGATAGCTATATAAATAAGAGAATTCCAGATTGAAAATCTCTTGACCACATATACGGTTCACATATTCCTTTTTATACGGCTCCTACATTCGATATATTTATAAAAGTAAATTGGACCATCATTAAAAAAAGATTCGATTCCAAAATAATATGATTTTTTTTTATAAGTTGAGTGTGATAATAATTTAAAAGTGTTTATAAAAAATATGTATTAAAATAAATATATTTATTTTAATGAGGGTACTATTGGCATGAAGATGTATGTTTATAGTAATATTTATTTTTTAAATTTTATACATTTGTATACTTAAAAAAAGGGTATACTGATAAGTTTTATGTATGTCAATATCCGTTAAAAAAAATGTTACATTTGTTAAGATTTCAAAACTAACCAGAGAATTATCATAGGATTATTTTCTTTAAATTTTGTCAAAATTCAAATTAGTTTTTCAAATTTAGCATCGCATCAAACATGATAGATTGCATTTAAAATGACATATAAAAATTCCTCATATGATAGATATATGATATTTGTAATTAATAGTTGATATTTTTTTTTTCCCCACTTTCAATATTTTAAATACATTATATTCCCTTTTGATAAAAAAAAAGGAAGGAAAAGTGTTTTAAGAACAAAATAAGTAGTTACGTGGGGGAAAATTGGAATAGAAAAGAAAAGAAAAAATACGTAGAAGCGACACAGCTTTTATTTTCCAATATAAAGATTTGAATAGAAGAGAATATTTTTCTCTTTGTACAGTAATTCACCAAACAAAGAAAAAAGGTCTTGTAGACAATTGCAAACACAACTTCTTTTCTATAGAAGTAAGAAGATCAAGCCAACCGATAGAATTTGTTATTTTTTTCTTCTTTGATTGAGTGGTTCTGGTTCACAAGCCAAGGAGTTCACAATTCACAACGCAACTTATGTTGATGAATATATGCTGCATCACTTTTTATTTCCTTTTTCCTTTTTCCTTTTTATAGTTCAACAAAACAAAAGAAAAGAAAAAACAATCCAAAAAAACAGTACCTCCAAATTTGGACGATGAATATTAAGTGCAAGTGTGCAAGTGTGCAAGTGTGCAAGTGTGCAAGCTGGATGCTTGATTGTTTGATCTTTAAATGAACTAATTAACATTTTTTCTAACAATATTTTTTAAATTAAAGTTGGGACTTCAAATTAGTCGTCTAAAAATGGTGTTCCAATATGTGTCTACATTTGATTGGTTAGATATAAATTTAGACATTTTTATCCCTCCATGAACACATGTCATGTTTTTTGAATGGGGTGAGCATTACCTGATTACCTCCTCCCAAGAACATGGCATGTATCCATAAAAGGGTAAATTTATCCAAACCCTATATCCTTTTAGATAATTTTACCTCTCCATAGAAACATATCATGCTTTTCGACAGAGGTAATGCTCACCCCTTGAAGTAGACATAACGCCGGTTCGAACATATCTTTTTAGATAATTTTACCTCTCCATAGAAATATATCAAGCTTTTCGACGAAGGTAATGCTCACCCCTTGAAGTAGACATGATGCCGGTTCGGTTCGAACTGAACCAGAACCGCCACCCAAAAACCGGAACTGAAAAAATCAGTTTTGGTTTTGGAACAGGACCGGGAACCGGTACCGGTTGGATCCGGTTCCTTTTTTAAAGAACCGTCCGGCTTGAATTGGCGGTTTCGGTTCTGGTTTGAACCGACGGTTCCACCATAATTTTTTTTAATTAAAAATAATACTTTACTTATAAAAATAAAATGTTTAAAAAAAATGGACCTTCTAGAGTATTGGGTCATGGCCTATAGCCCTTGTCCAAGTAGATATAATTTCTAATGCATTATACTCCTTTTTATATAGTTTATACTACTATTCACTTGTCTTATTTATCCGATGTGGGATCTAGAATTGAATATAACTATGGTTATAAGCTATCACTCAATGACCAAGATTAGGGAAGAATAATATATGAATGCGATTTGATGATTTATTAATATATATATATATATATATATATATATATCAATAGTATATTAAAAAAATTATACATATTATTGTATTCACAATCTACGTATTATTGAAGATTAAGAAAAGTATATATAGAGATGTAATGTGATTTAATCCAAAATTTGATGATTTCATTTATAAAATGATCTAATTCTTTTTTTTTATTAACAATATTCCCTTTGTTTACATTCAATAACATGTTAAAAAAGTTTTCAAATGAAAATTCATGATGTTATATCAATGAATGTAAATAGAAAATCAATCATACATCCCATATCGGATAAATAAGAAAAATTGAGAGAGATATAACCTATATAAAAATGAAAATAACGTAAAAGAAAATAAATATTTTTCGACGGTTATGAATCCAAACCCAATACTTTAAAATATCATATATAATATTTTATTTTATGAGTCATTGGACAGGTGATTTGGGTATTTCAACCAATAATTAATAAATTAATTATGGCAGGTAGCTATTACATTTATTATTAAAATATCTGGTTTTTGGAGAAAATCTTGTAATGCTTCGATGCAATGCATCTGTCCGATGAGTGTATATTACGTGACAAAAAAACTAATCAGATGAGTTTTTTATGCCATATGGCATGCACCCGTTAATTATGATGTGCATGCAAGTTTTTCTCATGTATTTTGATATTAAAATTTTAAAATGTAGAAAATTCTATGATCTTATCCGAAGTTGGATTGGACATGGACCCAGATTTCAGTACGGAAACAGTCAGACAACCTGTCCTGCTGTCCAGGCTCTAATGGATACCTAGTAACGGCTGCACATTAATGTATCCAATCGTAGAGCATTTGGTCTGTCACATACTCACATTCTATAAATTCAAGAATCATTTCTTTAATTAATTATTTATTTTTACTCAAATTCAATTGGGATCCATGTGAATTGTGATTTTTTTTTTCAAGCTGTCAATCAATGACAAGTCTACACTCTAGCATAAAGTGTGGAAAATTTAAAATTTTATTTATATATATTCCTTTTCTTCTAAGTGTCTACCGTAATAATTTATATCAGTACGTTATATGTGAATAACTGAATATGAAGAAGTTTTGACAAGTATATATACACTTTGAGTCAAAATATGTAAATTTAGTGGTCCATATCCAACACACTAATAAAGTTATATTCAGTACATACTGACTTAAAAATTTATGTGTATATATATCTTCGAATTTGATGAATCAAATGACGACAATAATTTTATATCAAAAGAACAATTTTTATTAATATTTAAGAAAAATTATTTTAATTATTTGAAATCTTTAAAATTTACTACTCCTAAAAACTCGATTGAAAAGTATTGATTTAACTTAATTGACAAGAAAATATCAAATCTTATCGAGATATATAATTTTGATTTATTTATTAAAACTAAAAATAAATCTTGCTGAACAAGGAACTTTTAAAAAAGAAATTTCCAATACCCCTTTGACCCCTTAAGATATGTTAATAATAAAAGTAATGTTATATGTCACAATTCAAAAATAACTATAAAAATAGATATACAATTTTCTATGTGACATTTTAGATTTATTTTTTTATAGGAATTTCTATAATTCATTTTTATACTAACCTTGTAAATTTGTACATAAAATCATTAAAAAAAATTCACCAATACAGTCATCAAAAGTTGAAGAAGACAAAGATGAATGGACGTAGAAAAAGTAATTTATCTGTAATATTGTAATGTAATTAAAAATTTAGCATCTATATTATATTATAGTTTTTTTTTTTGAAAACATATTATATTATAGTTACAAAAGTAGGACAAACAGAAAACAACACCAAAGAATTGCATGCTCGAAAGACTTTCTAGTCTTTGATGCATTCCACCGTTAAAAATTTGACACGTGGTAATATAAAGTTTCGTTAAAAATTATTTTTGTGATGGCTTTTCTTCTCTCTCCGCTGTTTATATTAATAACGACGTTATTTTTATAAATTTGATGTCTAAATCTGATATGTAAATAAGATTATGATCCTCTGTTGTGTTGATCACTTGAGAATAAATGGTCGTTTGTTTTTTTCACTTAAAACTTAATGGGTCTGAATTAAACTCATTAAGTAGTTTTGTTTGTTTTTTTAAGTGGTCAAACAACTTAAAAATATCAAAAAACAACTTAAAATAAAAAGTAAGAAATCCTGACTTTTAACTTAATTCCAAATAACTGGATTACAATTAAAATATTCTCTTCCAAGTCTATCCTTTAAAAAAAGATATATTTCCAAATTTATCTTAATTTGATATGGTATAAAAAAATTTCTTTTAACATATTTCTTATTTAAACAAGTTTTAGAAGAAAAAAAACCTTAATTACTTCTCATAATGAAATTTTTCAATGATTGAACAATTGAATTTCTCTCAAGCCAAATCCCGGTAAGAACTCTTTACTTTTTTTATCTAACTATTCGTATAGTGCTGAATAAATTTGTCTATCATATTGAGTAGATTTCGTGGCTTGAAGATGTTATAGAATTATTGTATATGAAAAATTCAAGAACCTTTTTTTTACTTTGTTTCCGGTGCATATGATCCAGGAAACTAAAAAAACAAAAATGGTTTTATTAATTATATTCACCGGAAATGTGGACAACACAAAAATTGAACTTGAACTTGAATTTTTTTTTTTTGACAATAAATTTAACTTAAACTTTGTTTATGAAATATGAAAAATTATATTCTTTGATTAATTTTTTTATTTTGTTAAATTGAACTTTGTTTGCAAAAAACAAAAAACATACAAAATGTTATAAAGAATTGTGCATGTTAAATTACTTCTTTTAATTAGTATAGGTATAAATGTAAAATTACGTATTTTCAGACAATTTTATTTTTAAAAAACAAACATGTTGACAGTACATTCAGATGTGAGGAAAAAAAAACAAACATGTTATTCAGGTTCAGATTTCAGTCCCTATTCAGTCTTTAGAAAAATTCAGAACTGTTCAGTCTTCAGACAAAAAAACAAACGACCCCTAAGACTCTGCATTTTAAAATGAGTGGTGCTATTGGCACATCTGGTATATTTAAGTCCCACTTTTTACGATTTTGATTTAATTAAATAAAATTAAAGGTTTTTATTATTATTTTTGATTTATTTCCAAAACAACCATTTTTCATTTATTTTTCAAACTTAATACACAACATCTCTTATCTCTGTATAGGTCTCTCTCTTTCTCATCTCCATTGAACGATTTATTTATTTATTTATTTTTATTTCATGGTAAAAAAAACTGAGTTTTTTTCAACACAACGACAACGTGATATCATTATAAAGAAAAAAGTAAACTTCAAACTTACTTCTGGAGAATAAATTATTTCAAGATGGTTGATATCATTCACATACAATTCTTTTAAATGATTAATATCATTGTCAAACAATTTTTACAGATGCTTCATACAATTCTAAGACAATTCTTTCAGATGTTTGATATCGTTCCCCGACAATTCTTCCATATGCATGATAAAACTCTTCCATAATATTTTATATGTGTGTAAGAAGAAAATTTTAAGATTTAAGAGTTAAGAATTTTTTCTTCTTCAAGAAATAGATTACAAGAATGTGTTTTTTTTTTTGTTGGAAAAGGAATGTGTGGTTTTATTAGATTTACTTTGTAGAATATTTTTTTTCTTCCTTAAATTGTATGTTTCTTTAAGTAATTTTAATAAAGAAAAAAAATGAATACTGCATAATTTAAGAGTAGTGCTATTGGCACACCCCTTAATGATTTATTCATGCCCTACTTTTTAAAATTTTGATTTAATTAAATAAAATTAAATGTTTTTATTAAATTTTTTGGTTTATTTCCAAAACAACCCATTTTACTTCTTTTTCAAACTTAATACATACCATATATGATCTCTCTATCCCCGATATCTGTATCTGTATACATCTCTCTCACCTTCATTGATTGATTTATTTTTTTTCTTCTTATTTCTTTTTTTAGTTTTTTTCTTCTTCTTATTTTATGGTGGAAAAGAAAAAAAATAAAAAAATAACAGGGTACTTCAACACAACAACAACTTGATATCATTTTAAAGAAAAAATAAACTTCAAACTTATTTCCAAAGAATGAATTGTTTCTGGATGATTGCTATCATTGTCAGACAATTATTGCTTTATGTCATTCTCAGACAACTGTTTCAGATGTTTGATATTGTTCTTAGACAATTCTTCCATATTCTTGACATCGTTCTCACAATCTTCCATAATATTCTATATGTGTGTAAGAAGTAGATTTTAGGGTTTAAGAGTTAATTTTTTTTATAAAGAAATAGATTACTGGTTTTTTTTTATAAAGGAATGTGAGATTTTAATAGATTTACTTTGTAGAAGATTTCTTTCCTTAAATTATATATCTCTTTAAATAATTTGATAAAAGAAAAAAGAATATTATATAATTAAAAAAATGGAGCATAAATAAACCGGTAGAAATGACAATACTCTAATTTAAAAGTAGGGCATAAATAGACCAAGAGAGTGTGCAAATAACACCACTCTTTAAAAATAATGAAAGCAAAATAAAAAACAATAATAATAAATTACAACCATTAGTTACATATGGTAACAGATCTATATAGGTGAGGATAAAGATTATAGGATCCAAATTTATCTAAATTATATTATATCATTATAATCTATTTATTTAATTAAAATAAATGAATTATAATAATTTAGACAAAAGTATAAATACCTCTATTTTAAATATTTTTGAAAGGTCGAGTAGAGGTGGAGTCGGATACCATTGAAATTTAAAAACCAGTGTTCCCAAAACCACTGTAGCAGCCAGTGGATTTTTTAGCTAGATTTTAAATCTCTTAATTTGTATTCTAATGCAATTTGTAATAGAAGAATTTGTATATTAATGAATTGGATAAGCTCCTTTACTTATCTTATTATAACTTGTGAAGCAACTTTGAAGCAGGTAATATGGCTTTTTATTGAGTACAGCTTTAATTAAAGAGCGATGCTATAACAATTTAAAATTATAACTTAAAAGTTTGACTTTAATATCTTAATCATCCATATACTCTTAATTCAATGGTTGAGATTTGAATGTATTTATAATATTCGTAAATTTTTAAATCACAATTTTAAATTACTTTAACCTGACCCTTTTAAAAAAGACTAAATTTTACACTTTTCTAATAAATATAAAGCAGTTTTTATAAATATTAGAAGAGACAATTTATATATTAAAAAAACTGTTTTGAAGTAAAAAAAAAAAATCTTCAATATAGCTTCTATATTAAAAAATGTTTTTTTTTTTTCCAAAAGCCATACTAAACACACACGAAAATAAGCTTTTGTCGGTGAGCCGATTGCCACATCAGACAATCATGACCCTTTATCCAATCCAATTCTACATGTTCGCTGTCTCGCACTTTTAATAGTAGGGACCCACCACCATCCACCTAAACTTCATTCTCATAGCCTCATAGGCTCACACATCTCTCCGGTTACAACTGGTCCGTCATCCACCAGTTACATCACGCCACGTCATCCGATCAAGATCTCTGGTTTTGTTCACTATTGCATTCCTCATTAAATAATATTTTTATGTCAATTGAAATGACATAAAAGCCCCTATCAACAGTGACGTGGCTAGAGCTAACAGTACTGAGAAATTAACAATACATAACAGGCGCCAAAACTTGTCACCTTTTCTATGGAAAAAAAAAAAACGATTAAAGAAGCAAAGTTGAAACTCGAAAGATAGTTGAGTCAAACTGTCAAAGCCAACAGGATCCTTAGAATTAAAAAAAACAGGAAATTGAATTAAAAAAAAAAACAATTTTGATTTCTCCAACTTTCAACGTAAATAATAATGAAAATTGAAAAACGAGTTAAAAAAAAGTGGGCACAGGAAAAGCAGAGAGAAAAGCGGTTTTGTGAAAGCAACAATGAAACCACAGGAAGGTAGAGCAGTAATAATGGCATTTTCACAGAAACAGAGAAACTCATTTTTGTGTATAAAAGGGTCTTCAAGCACAACCACATTCTTCATCCCATTTACAAATCCATCATTAATTCTCTTCTTTGCATATTTCAAGATCTGCGTTCATTTTGTTTTAACATTCGTTCATTTATTTCTTCTTCAAAGTGCTTTGCATTTTGTTTTCATCAAGGTAAAGCATATTCTGATATTCTCTTCTTCGCTGTATATTCTTTACAAATTTGTAAGTCTTTTCTTGTATGTGATGATCATGATCATGATCTCCTTCAATATACTATTGTGTCCCCACACCCACCACCACCTAAGCTCTGTTTTCCTATTTCGATTTAATTCTGCTTCTTTGATTGTTTCTCAAGTTTTCTTAGGCTCCAAGAACTGTAAATATGTCAAGTCCTTGCTTTTCTCTCACTATATTGATTTTTATATTAATGGAAATTTCTTCAGCTCCAAATTCTCTATTACTATTGCAATTATTAATTTGATTCTCACCCCACCACATATTTTTTTTCAACCTTTTGCTTTCCGTACTCGAAAACAAAAAAACAAAAAAAATGTAGTTAAATTACTAACATGTCCTCAACCCGAAAATCTATGTCTGTAAATATCTTTAATTACTGTCTTACAAAGATTTTTACAATCAAACGTGGATTTACCTACCATTTTTGTTTTCACTTACTTTTCACTATAAATTTCAACGCCCTGCATTCACTTTTTCTTCACACTGCGTTTCTTCGTCTCTCTCGTTTGCTCTGTTTTTAGGTGCTTTGATTTTCTTCTCTTCTTTGCGTTCCTTTTGTTACTCTACTTTTCTTTTTCTTTTTTCAAGTTTTGATCCGTTTTCTGTTTCATGTTCTCTTTAGAAAGTTGTGTATCTTGTGGATCATCTGATGAGAATGCAATAGTTGTCTGTCTCATGATTCTGATATTGTTTAATTATTTTTTCTTTTATGTTTGCACTGCTTTTTTTTTCCTCGTAACTCTGAAGTCAAAAAATCCAACCTCCAACTTACTTTTACAAATTTGATTTCTTTTTCACACAAGATCATGATTCTGTGATTCTGTTTTCTGGGTCAAGAATTTTCTTTGCTTTAACTCTTTTTTTCTTCCACTTTGCTTTTAGTCATGCCCTTGAAACTACTACCTACTATAAGGATACTGTTACTGGTTTCAATAGAGAAATCTTAGTTGAGCTTTGTAATATATTTAGTATAATTAAATTTTGTGGTTGGTGACAGAGGTGGTAGGTTTAGAAATTTTAACACTTCTAGAACATTGTTTTGGTTTTGACTTTGGTGGTGATTATCCATAATCTGTTGTTCTATTTAACTGAGACTTTGAACAATCTCTAACATGTTACTTACACTTGCTCTGTTTTTTGATCTGCAGTTGTTGAAGTTGTCTGAGATTTTTTGCTACTCTTCTTTAAGTAACTAACAATGGCCAACGGTGCTCTGACTCGCGTTCACAGCCTCCGGGAGCGTTTGGATGAAACGCTTTTGGCTCACAGGAATGAAATCTTGGCCTTGTTGTCAAGGTAAAAATGTGTATTGAACATTCTTGTTAAATTTTTGATTTTAAAGTTTCCTTCGAAGAATCCAAAAAAAGTGGATATAACATTGTTTGCTGATGTTAGAAAAATATTTGTGTTTGTAGAATTGAAGGGAAGGGAAAAGGAATCCTGCAAAACCACCAAATTATTGCTGAGTTTGAAGCAATCCCTGAACAAAACAGAAAGATACTAGCTGATGGTGCATTTGCTGAAGTTTTAAGAGCCACTCAGGTACTTTGATCACCTTAATTTTACTTTTTTATTTTGTTTTAGTATAATTCTCTTAACTGTTCTTCATGTTTTATTCTTGTTGATTTTGAAATTTAGGAAGCAATTGTTTTGTCTCCATGGGTTGCACTTGCCGTCCGTCCAAGGCCTGGTGTTTGGGAGTACATGCGAGTGAATGTCCATGCACTCGTGGTTGAGGAGCTGCGTGTGGCTGAGTATCTGCACTTCAAGGAGGAACTTGTTGATGGAGGGTATGTTTTCGTTGTTTAGAAAGATTGATCTATTAATCTTTGCAATTCTTAAATTCATGTGAACAATGTTCCTTGTTCTGATGCAGCTCCAATGGCAACTTTGTGCTTGAGTTGGATTTTGAGCCCTTTAATGCTTCATTTCCACGCCCAACTCTTTCCAAGTCCATTGGAAATGGTGTGGAGTTCCTCAACCGACACCTCTCGGCGAAACTCTTCCATGACAAGGAGAGCATGCATCCACTTCTTGAATTTCTCCGAGTTCACTGCCACAAGGGCAAGGTAATTTCATCAACTCATATTATAAATTCTCAGTAGGATCAGTTTTTGATTTGGGTTTTCTTTGTATAATTAGTCCCTGTTTGTTTCTATGACCGAAAACTGTGATGTTCTAATTGTTTTTGTTGTTGTTGCAGAACATGATGCTGAATGACAGAATTCAAAACCTGAATTCTCTTCAACATGTTCTGAGGAAGGCAGAGGATTATCTGTCTACGCTGGAACCCAAAACACCATGCTCTGAGTTTGCACTTAAATTCCAGGAGATTGGTTTGGAGAGAGGGTGGGGTGACACCGCGGAAGGTGTGTTTGAGATGATCCAGCTTCTCTTGGATCTTCTCGAGGCACCTGATCCGTGCACTCTTGAGACATTTCTTGGCAGAATCCCCATGGTCTTCAATGTTGTGATCCTTACTCCTCATGGATACTTCGCTCAAGACGATGTTTTGGGCTACCCTGACACTGGTGGTCAGGTAATCCAACAGGCCATAATCTGTTTTATGCTTTACTTGTTGCATTTTTGCATTGCGGTTAATTAGTATTCCATATATAGGTTGTTTACATCTTGGATCAAGTTCGTGCCTTGGAGGAGGAGATGCTTCTTCGCATCAAGAGTCAAGGACTTGATATCACCCCGCGAATTCTCATTGTAAGTATTCTAATTCTGAAGTTGCTGTAGAATCAGTATGTTCTAATGCAGTTTTGTGAGCCCATTTTGATATTTTGGTGATAAAAATCCTTCTGTCATTCCCAGATCACTCGGCTCCTCCCAGATGCTGTAGGTACAACTTGTGGTCAGAGACTTGAGAAAGTCTACGGAACAAAGTATTCAGATATACTACGAGTTCCCTTTAGAACCGAGAAGGGAATTGTCCGCCAATGGATCTCCAGATTTGAAGTCTGGCCCTATCTAGAGACTTACACCGAGGTATAGATCGTTTATTCGTGAATATAACTTCTACATTAACTGTGTAACGTTTACATGGTTCCTAATTATTATGTTGTCGTTGTCATTGCGTTGTCAGGATGTTGCTGTTGAAATTGGTAAAGAGTTGCACGGAAAGCCTGATCTGATCATCGGAAATTACAGTGATGGCAACATTGTTGCTTCTTTGTTAGCACATAAATTAGGTGTTACACAGGTTAGTTCATTGAGACATATAGCTCATGTTTCGTATAATTATTGCCATATTTTTCAATTCATATTTTCTCAGCCTGGCAGCTAACTTCAATCTCATGTATTTTTTTACTGTAATTTCCAGTGTACCATTGCTCATGCTCTTGAGAAAACAAAGTATCCAGATTCAGACATTTATTGGAAACAATTGGACGACAAGTACCATTTCTCGAGCCAGTTTACAGCTGATCTGATAGCTATGAATCATACTGACTTCATCATCACCAGTACCTTCCAAGAAATTGCTGGAAGGTGAGATATTTTGTTTGCTCTTTATAAGACATTATTGTATAATGTTGTTTAATGTCCTCAGGCTCTAATGTTTGCTACCTTTCTAATGATTTCAGCAAGGATACTGTTGGTCAATATGAGAGTCACACTGCTTTCACCATGCCTGGACTCTACCGAGTTGTGCACGGGATTGATGTGTTCGATCCCAAGTTCAACATTGTATCCCCTGGTGCTGATATGAGCATTTACTTCCCCTATACTGAAGAGAAACGGAGATTGAAATCGTTCCATGCTGAGATTGAGGAGCTGCTTTACAGCACTGTTGAGAATGAGGAACACTTGTGAGTTTGTCTCCTTTCGTCTTATTTTTCTATCAAAACAATCCATTTTATACCAAAGAAATTAATCGAATTGAATTGATAACTTCTTGTCAAACAGATGTGTGTTGAAAGACCGCAACAAGCCTATCCTCTTTACAATGGCAAGGCTAGACCGTGTGAAGAACTTATCCGGGCTTGTGGAGTGGTATGGAAAGAACACTAAGCTACGCGAGTTGGTTAACTTGGTCGTAGTTGGTGGTGACAGGAGGAAAGAATCCAAGGACTTGGAAGAGCAGGCTGAAATGAAGAAGATGTATAATCTTATCGATCAATACAACTTGAATGGCCAGTTCCGATGGATTTCTTCTCAGATGAACCGGGTCAGAAACGGTGAACTCTACCGTTACATTTGTGACACAAAGGGAGCTTTTGTGCAGCCAGCTCTGTATGAGGCCTTTGGATTGACTGTTGTTGAGGCCATGACCTGTGGACTGCCAACTTTCGCTACGAGCAAAGGTGGTCCGGCTGAGATCATTGTTAATGGAAAATCAGGCTTCCACATTGATCCTTACCATGGTGATCAGGCTGCTGAGATCCTTGTTGGTTTCTTTGAGAAGTGCAAGCAAGATCCTTCTCACTGGGACAAGATCTCACTTGGTGGCCTCAAGCGAATTGAAGAGAAGTAAGTCCATTGCATAGCAGCTTGTGATAATTAGTACTTTGAAGTGTATATATGTTTTGAATATTTGGTTTTCATTTTTTTTGTAGGTATACATGGAAAATCTACTCTGAGAGGCTCCTAACCCTGACCGGAGTTTACGGTTTCTGGAAGCATGTGTCGAACCTTGATCGTCTGGAGAGCCGCCGCTACATTGAAATGTTTTATGCACTCAAGTATCGCAAACTGGTAAATAGTACTTAGACTATTTGATATATTGATAGATATATAACCTATAAGTCCTATTGTATCTACTGATTCTGATTACCCACGACCTTATTAAAAAAAATATATAGATAGATAAACCAAGAAAATGAAATGTGTTTCTATTTTCTAAGTTGGTTTTGCAATTGTGTGATGTTTCAGGCGGATTCTGTTCCTCTGGCTGAGCAGAATTGAAAGTTGATCAGCAAGCCTCAGGGTGGTTGGTCCGGGTGGAGGGTTTCAACATTGTGAAGAATAAAGGCTTTTTGGGATTGTGATTGGACAAGAAAGGCTTCATTTTCTTGTTTTTTTTTTCTTTTCAATATTTTGCTTTTGCTTTCATCGGCATTGTTTGATCCAGGATGTTGAGCCCAGAAATTTTAGTAAAGTTTGCTATTTTTTTTTCCCATTTTTTCTTTCTGCTTTCTGCTTTCGTTTTATGTGTTCATATTCATCAAGGCTTGTGAATGTAACGAAAACATCAGTTAGTAACTGCACAAAACAAGAACCATCCTGCAAAACCTTAACATCTAACTATCTAAGAATTCATCAGAATGACAAAATTGAATCATAAACAAGCAGTTGATTAGCAAATGGATGTTTACAGTCCTGCAGGTAAAGTTTTTGCCTCCCAAAAAAATTTAATTAATATTAGAATATAACTAATAAGGACAAATGAATTTTGTTCAAATTAAATTAACATACATTTTTTTTACGTCCAGCTATTTACATTTGTCATAACTCATAAGTTTAACCCTAATTACATTTAATGTAAAAAATATATTTAATTCATAGCTATGCAAAATTGAAGATGGGATCTTGTTGATTTTCTAAAACTAGAAGTATCAAGATTCTAGGAGGATTTAAAAGGAATATCACTGAAAGTGCCAACTACCAATTGATCAATGTGTGTGTGTTTTTTTTTAATATATAAATTCAGGATTTTTTTAGAAGGGAAAGGGTTTGAACTCACAACCAATGGTGTTAAGGCTTCGCCCTTTCATATATATATTTCTCCCAAGTCCTGCCTATTCGAAGAGCACATGATTGATAAGAGTCATAGAGATTGACTAGGAGTATGGGAGAATTTCAATAAGATTCTAAGAGCTATTGGTTGTTATTAACAACGAAAAACAGAAATAAACTCTTATTTTAACAGAACAACTAGAATGCATGATTAATTATATCAATTTACCCATGGTTAGGTTTGGTATATTTATGGTTTTTCAAATAAATTTTAAATTTTGAGATTTAATTAAAAGTTCACTTATCAATTGAGTGTATCAATTGAATTCATGGATAGTTCATATTACTCTCGATTAAAACAATAATATATTCATTATCACTCTCGATTAAAACAATAATATATTGATTAATAACTCAACAATTGTCATATTAAACACCAGAAATCATGTTGCTATACTCAGTCTACATAGAATTAAAAGTCAATATTTTAGAAATAAAAATAAGGAAATTAAATGTTAATTGTTCTAACTCAAAAATGTTTTAAATGGCTGTTTAAAGAAAAACAGTAAATGACAGCTGTGGGATTTGAACCCACGCCCTTTCGGACCAGAGCCTAAATCTGGCGCCTTAGACCGCTCGGCCAAACTGTCTTGTTGAACACTGATTTAACGTTTAGAATAATACAAATACTTTAAGACGATCCCTTACGGCTAGCAGCAGTAGCATTGGCTGAAAATTAAAGCAATAAAGAATCATCACTTAAATCCACTTATATTTGGAAATTGCCAATTTGTAGTTAATCCCAAGCATACAAATAATGACAATTAGATTATATTTGGTAGGAAAGAAAGAAAATAGGAAGGATATAAATATTTGGAAAAATAGAAAACATGAGGGAGAAAAAAGAAAATAATTTTCCCTTGAGATGTTTAGTAAGCGGGATCTTTTATTTTATTTGTTTGGTATTATTTGAGGAAAATACAAAGGATATAAAATATTTTTTTATCAATTTTACTATTTTACCCTTATATTATTTTACCCTTATATTATAGTGAGAGGATTAAAAAAGATGGACAAATTTATAATTTCAATTAAACCTAAAAACCATTCCCTCCTTTTTCTCCATTTTCCTTCTACTTTTGAGTTTTGAGAGGATTAAAATTAGTGAATCCCACCTATAAATATTCCCTCCCATTTTTCTCTCCTACCAAACAGTATACTTCCCCATTTTCTCCTCCCTTTTCCCTCACTCTTTTCTTTCCTCTCTTTTCATCCCTACCAAACACACTCTTAAGTCTTAAGGTGAGAATTAAGACGATGAGAGGATCTCAATCCAAAATATTATTAAAGCAATAAAGAATCATCACTTATATTTGGATATTGCCAATTTGTAGCTAACAATGAGCATAATTCGTGGGATACAAATACAATAATATTGGTATGGTAGGGATGGAAATCATCAAAATGTGAATTACAAAACCAAACCCTGTACTATTCACTCAGATGCCATAATAGGTCAAAACTTGACTCTATATAATCCCTTTTCATTATTTAACAAACTGTACAAATACAACGTCGTGGGATCTTTGCCTCTTTTTGTAAAAACAGTGCCTCTGCTATTGAGATTTTTGGCAATAGGAACATCGCTTTTTTATCGTCTAATACTTTTGTTTCTCTTTTACCCTCTTTTTTTTTTCTCCAACACCCACCACAGTGGAATTTCACAGGGTAGACACCAGTAGTAAAATTTGATGTCAGCTGCAAAGCATTCCAACTCCATTCGAAACCACAAAGGTTTCAACATATCAGCATCGTGATATTCTTCCAGATGTAATCTTTTATCACCACATTTTTGAATATTTCCGAATGATCCTCTTAAATTTCTTGTTTACAAGAGGCCGTTTTGGATAGAGAACTATAGCTAATAATAAAGAAAATGCAAGACCAACTACCCCAGTAAAAGGTTGGAATGGGTGAGTCCCGGTTACCCAAAGAGGAAAACTTGGATTGTAGGTTAGGAAGCGACCTGCTTTCAAAACGAAGCTGGAAGCCATAATCCCTGCATGCAAACCAATCGCGGGAAAAAGGCTGCCTTGACATCTTTGCCGAGCTCCTGCCAGAGCCAAAGATAATAGCCACAGTCCTGGTATTGCTTGTGGAGACCTGAAATTCCGAGAGGAAAATTCGTGTCAATAGTCAACGGATAAGGAACATTCCAAAAGGGAATATCATAGACCATCCCTCGCCTAATTACTTCTCAACTATTACCATTCAATGGTGCAAGGGTAAACAGTGTTTTGAATACATTTTATTAGAAAAACATAAATTAAATTTAATTAAATAATTATAAAAACAAATAACTGATGATGATGGCCTCCATGGTCCCAAATTTCGAGTACAGCCTTTATTTAATTTTCAAAAATTATTTACTAATTACTATTTTGTTAGATTTAATTTGATTTTCTAAAATTTTAATTTGTTTTTTATTTTAAAATTATTTTTAGTTTCGATAGTTTTTTAATTTTACTTTAATTATTAATTTAACCACAAAGATTATATCTAAGCCAACTTTGGTTTTCTGTTAAAGTAGACTAACAACAGAGGCATGTGATTAAAAACAAAAATCTAGTTTCTGCTAGGCAAAACCTGCCTATCTTGGGGGTTGTCTATGATATTTTCCCAATTCCGAAAAGGCAAATGAGAAATATACCTCTGGAATAAAGCAAATGCAAGTCCGGAGATTATAATTCCACGGTGATAGCCATGGTCCATGGCAATTTCTTGAGGCAACCATGACCTGAAAAGCAATTCTTCAACAAGAACAACAGCAGTTGCTGTTAAGATTCCTCGACAAGCCAGAAAAAGCATTTTTACGTACACTTTGAGCCACGTCAGAGCATTTATAGATGAAGGGAGTCTGGAAGGCCAAGAAAAACTTGCAAAGCCAAGTAAAGCATTTACAGACTGTATTAATAAAACAAGCATGACTCCCCCAGCCAAACCCTTCATGAAATTTTGGACCTGCAAGCAAAGAGCACGAAAATAACTTAGATATCCAAGATAAGCAAATGCCAGAGGGTGTCTAGTGTCTACCCAGTTTTAAGAGCATATCCTTTACAGTGATTTTAAACAGGAGATATGAACACCCAGTGCATGAAGTTTTGACTCGGTAATAAAATGATTGATCTTTTGCTATACTATAAAGAAAAGAAATTGACATTTCTCTACACCATCGACAAAAAAAGTATTAGGAATTTAGAAAAGAAATAAGGGTACAACAAACTTTTGATAGATAGTGCAACACAAAACAGGAAACACAAGAAACCTCAATACATTGTTTGCCTAGCAGAGGGAGAAGGTTCCAATCTATTACTCCTTGGCATATACTGATTTGTTTCTTCAATCTTTGCATTACTGTAAAATCAAGGGGTCGATGTCTAATTCAATTAAATTACCAAATGGTTCTTGCAACACATGTTCCACTATCGATGCAAGCTGCTGAAATAATAGGCAGAATTTGATATTCTTGCTGAACCATCAGTTCCAATGAGGATCACAGCATTGCCATTTTTGACATAAACATTTCAAAGAAAATTTAATAAAATATTTGCATTTGCTAATGTCTACAGCTTATCTGACATATAGTTGCTATTACTCATACCTTGGATGGTGATGTCACATCTAATCCATACTGCTGTAGTGGATTTTTATACCCACGTATTCTTCTGCCCCATATCATAACTAGTATCATAACAGCAATATATAGGCCAACAACGCAAACAACCTCTGCAAATCTGGAGGGGTTATTTGTTGTCCAGCTCTGCACGAGTGATGGAAGCAGTGGAACAGCAACAGGTGACCATAAAACAAGCACCATACCGACAAATCCGAGAATCCTTATGAAGGAAACAGAAGTATTAAAAATAAGGAAAATGAATAAGCACACACAACGAGTGAAGCTCCCAGACTTGATTAGAAGATAAAATGAGACTTAATGTAAATTGAAAATACAAAGCAGCAATGTCTGTAACAAAAAATGGAAAATGTGACAGATATTCCTAAATACAGATATATGATAATGATATATCCTCCCAAAAAATTGATGGGAAAAATATTAGCTGCTGAAAAGTATATTTAATAATTCAGATCACCTCTGGAACAATGGGCGTTCAGCTATGTGAAGAAACGAGATTAGCTTGTCGGTCAGACTCATTGCACCTCGTATACCACCCCAAAGCAAAGCAATTTTGCCAACTAGCTTCAGCATGCCACCCTTTTGTCCAAGATCTGCCAACATTGCAACCAGCCTGTTGACATAGGAAGTAACACAATTTTATAAACAAATAGTCAACATGTCCATACATGATAGAATCACATATAAGTTAGATGCCAAGACCTTTCTTCATCCACTTCACCACCTCCTTTTGTAGGTACCACTGGAGAAGCAACTGACATGGCTTTTTCAGCAAGGCTTGTGACTCCAGACATTGCCTCCTCAAGCTTGTTCTCTTTCTGATGATTTTCTTTCTCGTTGAAAGGCTTGGATGAATTTTCAGCAGCTTCTTTGCCCTTGGATGAATCCTTTACATCCGCATTGACCAGCAAGCACACAACACCCCCAATCACCCACCACATGAATGCGGGAAAAAAGAGAAGGAAAAAAATAAATGGAAGCACAGTCAACACTCAACATATATAAATATAAATATAGATCAGAAATTGTGGCTGTTAAAGAAAGTTAATTATTCAGCACAAGTCCAAATGAAGGAAAACAAAACAGGGCAATAGACGATGGAAAATCAACGTTATCTCGTCTTTTTAGCAACCCTTCATTCTTATATGCATATTTGTTGTAAAAGCAGTGATATTTTATTAATTAATTAGTGCCACATTAATCTTTGAGAAAAAAATTATTCTAAAAACTTTAACCACCTGAGGAACAAACTGCAGCACACAATTACAAAGTAGAGTCTGCCTATGCCTATTTGAAAACCTAAATTCAGAGAATTAAACTTGGCTGAGTATTTATTTCCACACGAATATGATTATAAGGATAGTCTCAAAGCCAACAAGGTATATATAAAAACGAACTCTTACCTGTTGCTTTACTAGTAAAGCAGATGCTCCCAGGGCAACTGTAATAGCACCAACCATGACACTATCATTGTTTAAGCTTTTCAATTCAGCTACTATCCCTTTATTTGTTGAACCATTCAAACTAGTATTTTTTTCAACAGGCATTCTACTAATCTCAGCAATTTTGGCTTCATCATGTTTTCTTCCCGCAGATTTCTTGGTTTGATCAAAGACCAAAGGTTCCTTTTGACCATTATCATGCCCTGCACATACATCAAAATATTTTCTTAAAGCAGCTAAACTAGATCCCACAATGACACCAACTGGAATTACTCTTCTTAGACAACTTGTTCCCTGAACAGCAGAGGAGATAGCCCTAATAGTATTCTCCCCATGGATAGTACCAGCTTTTTCTGAAGTGGAGTCAATACTGTAGTATTTACCATCCAAACACCAACTATGCTCCCCGTTATGTCGAACAGCCAAAGCTACAGAATTTGCCACTTCTTCCAAATCTCTGGCAAGATCAGATTTCATCTTTTTCCTATCAGATGGGCTTAGCCGACGGTCAACTTCAACCTTCAAGGAATCCATTATAATATTTTTCACAAACTGCATCAACTCCTTTGACGTATCCTTACCAGTTTCAACATTTTCATTTGTATTATCCTTCATTTCAAATTCTCCAACAGGTTCCTGATGTTGATCTGTGTCTAATATTACATACAGTGGTTCAATAACTTTATCTGCATCATTTACTTTTGCAAATGAATGGAACTGGACTTCTCTGTCAGCATCTTCGTAAGTTGTAACATTACCAATAGGATCTCCAACATTTCCTGGTTGTTCCAAGAGCTTCCACTGACCTTCTTCTGGAATGTAATCAAGCAATAGAGCAGTAGTTGTATCTACATCCAGCGGTTTGCTATTTGGCATATTAACAGGTACGCACAATGGAAAGTTATTTATATATTTAAGATCTGAATAATCAGCCAAATGGTTGCTGCCAATTAATTCCTTTTTCTTCTCTGAATGGATACTTTTGGCTGTGTTATTTCCCTGAGAAAGATTAGTAACATTCCCATCAAATATGATTGGACTTTGAATGGGTTCTTCCTCTGGTGATTCAGTTCTTGAATCGTGCTGAGATTGTGTACTATTATCAAGATATGTAGGAGGATCACATATTGTATGAGATTGTACACACAGCTCATTCCCATTCTCTTCTTTCTTTTCATATGTGTGGTCATTACCATCGTGTTGTTCCCTGGACACAGACTCGATTTTCTCATCCTCGACCTTGCTCCTGTCTTTGACATCATTTTCATCATCTTTTCCCTCCTCATACTGAGAAATCATGTTTTCTATTACACCAAAAACACTGTTAACAGCCATTTGGGTGGAATCATCCATTCCTGTCAGGGCGTCTAATGCTTGAGAAACACCGAAGCTGGAAGGGCTAGAAGCTGGGGGGGCGTCTAATCCATCAAGTGCAGGCTGCAAATTTTTGTTTTCTCTCTTCTGATTATCATTTCCTTCTCTCTCCATTGGTTGAGCCTCAGAAGAGGATCCAAGAGGCAGAACTGTGTCCTCTGCCACATTGGCAGGTGTCTTCTTATTTTGATCAGAAGAATCTACGGTTTTCTCTCCAATTTTCTGGTTACTATTCTCGGCTTTTGTTTCTAATTGAGATGCTCCCGCATCCTGGTCCACTTTGAGCTCGTCAACAATTGCCTCTGTTTTGTCAGGCTGACTGGTAAAATTAGGCATATCACCTATTCCTGATCCCTTTTCACTGATTTCAGAACATGAAATGGACTTTTCTTTACTGGACAAATCATTTTCATGACTATTTCCTAACTCAGTTGATCCCTCCTTGCCTGAACTAGAAATATCACCTTGATGACTACTCACTGATTCCACCTGACTTGCATCAACAGATCTTTCCAAATTTTCTGAAGCGCGAAGCTCCGGTTCAAGTCTGTCAGCAGGCTTGTCTGTCCCAGGTGGATTGTTATCAGTGCCATCTGTCAAATCATCAACCCCTTTCACCTGATCTACTGGATGAGAATCTTTATGCCCACTTCCAGTATTTGATAGTCCTTCAACTTTCTCTTGAATCTTTGACTTGAGTTGTGATACATTATTGTTACCAATACCCAACAGTTTATCAAATTTTAAGTTTATGCCTTCAGTATGCACAATCCCAGATACTGCAGCTGTAAGCTTTCCACGCACATCTTCAGGTACAGCATCTTGCAGAGCGTTCATAAACGTCTCTCCTTGACCAACAGCGGTCAAGACCTGGACATGAAGAGTAGAGAATTATTATACAATAACCAAATCAAAGTACACAAAAGTACAATGGTTAACTCGTGTCCTGAAACTTGTGCTATGGCTATTTTAACTTAACCAAGTTTCTTAAATAAAATGCAAAAAAGCAGACAGACTGCAAATAATTATGAAAATTCAATATGCACAATCAAACTATTCATAACAAAATACTTGCTCTCAAGGTATGAATCAACTGCCAAAACATCGTATGTATTTTCACATTTTTTTTTTTCTTTTTTTAAATGCCTTTGTTGTTTAAGGAAGATAAACTGATTATAAAATGCATATCTACTTTCATTCTCCTACATTAACTCCAACCTAAATTATCAAACAGAGTCAAAGATTATACCAAGGCTAGTCCCTTCCCACCTGAGGAGGATCCATGGGTGTGTGACGAAAGAATTATAAAATGCATTATACAAAACAAAACAGCTCATTAAAAAAACCTATTTGTAAAAAATATTAATGGACTCCCAGGATACCATATGTACCCCTATGTTTCGTTGTCAATTTCTTTTTTATCTAAAAAAGAAAAAACTGCCCTGTCTTTTTTTCGTTTTTGACTCCTTAGTCAAGTCAAACCTGACATGTTAAACAAAAGTGATGATGAGACATGCAGCGTTTTAAATGAGACAGCACTAAATATTTCAATTTTCTCGTATATTATAATATTAACAAGGATACTACTATTTAAGAACAAAACCAGTACAATTAGAAGCTAGAATGAAAGAAGAAAGAAACAGACACTAGCTCAAATGATATTATAAATTTCTCAATAAAGTGACAACAATGATTAGGAACACCAAAATGGAAAGACCAAGAAAAAAATCATATTATGATAGGAAAATATACAGACATGTGCGTGCTTGTGTTTGTGCAATGTGCGTCATGGAGTAAAACATAAGTCTTATAAGATTTCTATGTCGTACATTAACATTAGAACTCAGAATATTAATCAATTTTTTGCAGTCATATCCTTTTATCTCTGTCATCTCCACCAATCAAAAACCTCTCTCTCTCTCTCTCTCCCTCTCCATCCACACACATAGGAATAAGCACAAAAGACATTATCCATTTAATTCCAAATAATGTCTCCAATCACTAATAAACTCAAAACTTTTGAATCAATCACTAATCCACTAGATTAGCAGAGATCCATTCTGATTTGAAACAAAAGTTAGACCATAGATGTGTTTAAATTTTGAAAGTAATCAGAAAGAACTAAATTCACAAGATAATAAAATTCGGCAGTACTTAAAAGTTTGCCGCAGAAACTCAAATCTCTAAATGTCTGGGTGTTAGATGTAATAATCAGAAGCAGAGGAATTGTGCTGTGAAGACAAGTGATCAATCATCAGCTCACTCAGCTCAACTACCAGCTCACTCTACAAGGCAACTAATCAACTCAAGCGATTCTATTACAATGCTAACTTATCCAGTAAGCACGAATCTTAGTGAATTCCATCATGGTGATTTGGCATGGTCATCATGATCATCATCATCAGCTGATCAAGACTTTTGGCGGGAAAAAGAGTTTTTTGCTGAAAACAGAATTGTAACTGAAAAGTCTAGGTGGCAACCTTATCTCTAAGAATTTGGTACAACATGCAATTGGCATGAGTGTATAAAACGAGCAAGAGCTCTATCTGTAACATTGAACAAGAAAATATATAGAAATAAAATTCTCCAGTTTTCTCTCTACAGCTTCAATGGCTTCCACGTTTTTACATACTCTGTTTCTGTATTAGTTTAGATTTCTTATCAATATTTTCTTTTCAATACTGGGATTTACCTTTTTTTCCTTTAAACTTCTTTTATTTAACGGAGACTTATTAATTGTTATTGAACTACTCTAAAATCTCATATCAAAAATTGGCAAGGAATCACTATGCATATTAATAAATTATACACAAATCCCACATTAAAGCACCAAATGAAGTCTTCATCAATGCCAGAAGGAAATGAAGTTCTGATTCTCCATTGAATCAATCAGCGTCTCAAACCTCAATTACCATTCCTTACATCTGACCTTTTTTCATCATACAGGAAGAAAAATTTTATGGCCATAGGAATCACAATCTTCACAACAAAAGTTTCTTTCACCATCAAACAACAAGAAGAGTTTGATTGTGAAGGATGAATGCTAAATTGAAGAACATTGAAAAGAAAAGGATCTGGAAAGGAAAACTTTATCAAAATACTGAATGTAGAGACACAACTTTAAAAATTGCAATAATTCTAAAAATCACACAGACACGGCCATGAACCCCGAAAATGTTATTGATGCATAAAAATTTGGAGCCCAATGTGATGATGTGATGAAAAACAAAACAACAAACCGCAGATTTCAAGCATTACCTTCTTCTTCTCTTCTTCGTTCAAGATACCAGGCTTAGTTACATCAAGCATATTCATAACCACTTGTACTGTCTGTAACACTTGACCTCTTTCACTATCTACTTGACCAGCTTCCTCCTCGACCAACTCTGCATCAACAGGACTAGTCTTCTGCAATGCACCATTGTCCACTTCTTGCAATCCCTTATTGCCCAGTTCCAAATTTCTCGGTGGCTCTTGTCTGGATTTTAGAAGGTTGCGAGCAGCAGCATTACTATTTTCAATCATATCTTTTACGGGATGAATGGAACGTCCATTTAATGTATTTTCCTTGATAAGATCCAAGTGCTTCTTAACTTCGATGCCTTTATCAGTTGCTCTGCCTTCCATGCCCTTCGAAGGGTTGATGGTAACATCAACATCTTTCAGAAGAGGATGACGACCCTTCAGCAGTCCAAGCTCCACAGCTGTCAGCCACTGCATGAACAGCATATAAACCAATCAGAACATCACTTCTAAGTTCTAACTACAATATCTAGATAGTATATTTTTCTAGAATCATTTTGGGTCAGACCAAGCACTTGTCACAATCATCAAAGTCAAACAAATTTATGAACTAAAATAACAAAATATTCCACTACATAAAAGGCCCCATCAAAGATTTCATTGCTTAGCACAAACTTATCAATTTAAGTACAAATGAAATCATCGTTAGGGAATAAGCTTAATGGAATGATTAAAAAAAAAAATGGAGCCAAACATGGAATTAGGATCTTGTTAAATACAAGATCAAGATATTCAAAACTTAAGTGGGAATAATCCTCATAAGAAAAAACATTATCTCCATTCCCTTGAATGTCATATAAGAATTTCAGAAAAAAGAAAATGATACAGAAACTATTTATGCACTGGATGAAACACATCAAATTGATTCAGAAATCTACTTTAACTTTGACTCTTAATTTCATAATAACAACCCACTTTTAGTTGACAGAATCTTAATGCCAGAAGAATCTTTTGTGGCCAAAGAGAAAAATGTAAGTGTTACCTCAATGGTAAGATGCTGGCACCAGAATTCAGCAGCTCTAACACTTTCAATAACAGTAATTGGTGAACAAGAACACAAGAGAAGGCTTGTAAATGGATTTTCTGCAATCAAACAACGTGGAATAGAGAATGGTGGCACTGTTCCATCAACATTCTGGCAAATAAACAGAATTATGATTCATCAGCTTCTCTTAAGGAGAGCAAACTTATAATCATCGACTAATCAACCTAAAAACAAAAGGTTGAGTCGACCTGAAGGATTCACAGTCAACAGATAATTTAAGCATCTTATGCAGAATTGGAACAATTACTGGGTTTTTTTATGAAAAAAAAAATACACAGAATGATGTTTGCGTCGCCACAAGAGAGAGAGAGAGAGAGAGAGAGAGAGAGAGAGAGAGAGTGGCATCATTATTCTGTTTTAACCAATAAAATTTCCTAATATTTGCATTCAAAAGAAATTTGGCTATGATCTGTTGACACAGACAGAAATATTTGGAATGGAAACTCTAAAAAATCGTGACATGAGGACACAGCTATGCACATGTATTGTTACAATATAAAAAATATATGACAAAATATCACCCTATAACTGTTTATTTGTAGAAGAACATAGAAATAATTTAAATATCAAGCTTGGAAGTATGGCTAGAATTTCACACCTACATTTTTGCAGCATCCTAGAATGGTAGACAAAGTTTCAGCACATGCATTTGCATTATCCTATAACTGTCCATACGAGGGTTAGACACAAATGGAAATAGGTGTCGTGCCCATTATTGTCTTACATGCCAATTTTTCAATATAAGGCATTTCCTAGATACCATTAAGAACTAGGAAGTTTGTAATTGTATTTTGTAACTAGTATAGATACACTAGCTACTCCAGCTCAGTTAGCTGAGGCAACACAAGTAACATTATTCCAAGCTCATCAGAGAACTAGCCAATCTTGAGAAACCTACCATTGGGCTTGACTCAGTAGTTTACTTGTGAAAGGTCCAGCCACCTGAGACTGAGAATGTAAAATGTTCACTTGAGATTACTTGTGATATTAACAAGTGCAGCTTGACCATCCCTTTACATGTAGCTCAAAGCAACTAAAGTAGAAAATCTTTCTTTCTCAAAAAACATTTCCAAGAGATATGTTCCACTCAAACATACAAAGGATTACCAGAACTATTTTTCCAAGGCGGTGGGGAAGAAAGCAAGAAAAAACTGGTCTTGTGCAAGATGCAACTACAAAAACTGCACCTGTATAAAAAGAACAGGAATCTTCACATTTCCAACCACAGCTCGTGTGCTAGATATTGAGTAGAAGTCTTCTATGGTCTCAAAACCGTAAGATACCATAGAAATTGCCTTTTCAAAATCACGAACAGATTTTGACAATAGAGCCTTTTCGACGTCAAACCCTTTTGCTCTGCCTTGAAATAATTCCTGGAGAATTAATTTAGCATAAGTTGAGACAATTAAGAGATGAATTTTAGATTCTAAGTGGCTCATTAAAGGAGGAATACACCACATAGCATTTTCTGCTCCTACACTGAAGGTACAAACATTAGAATTGAAAAGATAAATACTTTGACGCAATCATCAACCTTGTTAGAACGCAGGATATCTATCAGTCCATTAGCGAGCTTCTGATCCAAAGCAATGTTGTGAGGAGAGGACCTTGTGGCCTCCTCTAAATCAAAAGGATTGTCTATGCATGTGGCAGCTGTAAGAGGTGTTCTCTCTCCAACTTCTGCCAAGTATTTTGTTAACATGTTTGCACCGTATCCCCAGCCAACACCCATCAATGTTGTCCATGGCCTAGCCTTATTGATGAACTGTATAGCAGTGGAGATATCATCGCTGTCAGCAGCTGTAAATAACCTACATAAATGAAGTAATTAAGGAGCCCTACTATCAGAATTTTTAGCCAGAGTTGTTCAAAAAAACCTGGAATAGATTACATGTCATCTAAAGGTTGAGTACAAAACTCAATTAACTCTAATACATATTATCCCTACTGTTCTTTCTGTCTCTTTCTCACAAACACACACAAAAATAAAAAATAAAAGCTTTCAGTCTACTCCAGCCAAAAAATTTCAAAACTTTATACCTTTCTTTTAATCAATTCACCTCCCTACATTTCTCACTAAAGTGTTCCCATTAATTAAGCAACAATTAAGGTAAACCAGTAAGCCACATACTTTAACTTATGCAAACAACATCTAGAATATAGCTTTGCTATCTATAGTTCATCGTGTTAATGCTGCACAAACTCAAGTTTTCATCCCTACTCTTACTGACACATTAACCACTAATTGAGCCAGTGAAAAGTTGTAAGCAGTCTTGAAATTAAAGTACCTAATAGTATCTAAATTACAGCATAACAAACTAGAAACTAACTAAATTAATAATTGCTTAATTACTTACCGAGCCGAGGTCAGCGGTGAACCGCCGCAACCTCTAGGATTCATAACCACCGGAAAAAGCCCGTGTTTGAGCGCTTCACAAACAAACAACCTAATGTTCTTCTCCATACTTCCATCCGGCGTTCCTGGAACCAACAACAGAGTCGTGTCCAGTCCATGTTCCGCCTCCAAGTCCAAATTCGCCGGCCAATCCAACGAAATGACGCCGCCATCCTCCGTACCGATACACCGTCTCTGGTACTCCAAATTCGTCTCCGACTCATCTCCTCGGCTGCTATTTACCTGAATCCTGCCGCTATTCACCCTCACAAAATGTCTATCTTCCTTCACGAGCTTCTCGTTCACGTTCTCCAACAATTCACTATCTTTGAACGAAATCGAAGGGCATCGCAGCACAGCGAAACGATTGAAAGGCGTGGGACTCGTGAACAGAATCCAGTTCCCGAAACACGACGACGTCCTGTAAAATTTATCAGAAGAATTCAACTGAGAGAAATAGAGCGCGAAACCGGAGAAGAGACCAAGAGCTGGAGCGAGCAATTCTATGGAGTTAGCCGAGGGAAATTGAGAGAGCAAGTTATTGAAGATATTGTCAAAAGAGTAACCCAAGTCGCTCTTGACAGTGAGTCTCTTGAAACGGCGTCGTTTCCGGTAGCCGGTGACTTGACGGAGATGGATTGAAGTTTTGCTAGAGATGAAGAGAGTGGTGGTGTGGAGGGGTTTAAGACGGAGATTGTTGGCGTGATTTGCGGAGGAGAGGTTCATTTCTGGGAGACGGATGGGATTTGAAGTTCGAGAGAGTTGATTTGGTTTGCATGTGAATAGAAAGTTGTGAGAAGGAGGAAGAGACAAAAACGTACAAGTTTCTGGAACGAAAAAGGCGAAATTTGAAAGGAGAGTTGATGGTGACGGTGGTAGTCGGGATTCCACCACTTCTTTTTACCCGCGAAGAAACATATGGTTTCGGTTAGCTCCAGAGTCCAGACACAGGGATGATGAATCCCAATTCCCACTGCAAGACAAAAGGAACCGTTTTAACTAAATTGTTTTTTTTTTTTTTTAAATTAATGGACTTGGGCTTGGTTTTAGGCTTGGGCCTGGTTTTTATGATATTTTGACATGGATGAACAATAATGGGCATGCTTATCCTATTTCTTGTCCAGAGATGGCATGGGCTAAGTTCACTTGCATTTCATTTCTTTTCTTTTCTTTTCTTTTCTTTTTCTTTTTTCTTTTTAAATGCAAATCAAATTTTTAGAAAACAATAAAATGAATTTTTAAAACGATTTTGCTAATGTTTCTTTTATGGTTACTGGATAGGTAACAGAGGTATCACTATTTTTTTTTTATATAAAACAAAAATCGTTTGTTTTTTACTTGGGGATTAACCGTTAATAGGTATTAATTACTCGATAATAATATTAGAGGCTAGGTATTGACGTATTGTATAGCCGCATAACCCAATTTTAAAAGGTTATTCCGAACTTTCAAATGAGTTTTATTTTTTCATGGTGGTGAGCTAGTATTTTTTTTTTTTTATATAATATCCAAAAATCCACCGAAGATTCCAAGCTTGAAATTGGAACTTCCGCCAATCTCTACAATCTTTAATAGACGTACAATTAGAGGACCTTTGGCCATATAGATACTCATGCAGCAATGCAGGAATTTCAACCTAAGAACTTGTCCTTTTATTTCATTTTTTTTTCTCATAACATATTAAAGTTATGTTTGGGATTACCTTTACTTACAAAAAAAATCCGTTTATAACTTTACTTTTTAAATAATTAACTTAACAAAAAAGTGGATAAATATTTGGTAGGTTAAATTTTAGAATTGCTTTGCTTTTGAAAGGATGTAAATTGTATTTGATGAAATGATAAAAATAGACATCATTAAACCATAAAAAGATAATCAATTGTTATAATAATAAAATAATAAAATACCATAAATTTATAAATATTAAATATTTTTAAAGATAAAGACTGACGAGTCGACGATAGAGGAGGCATCCCTCCAACGCTGGAGGTGGATCTGCCCACCTCCGGCGACGACATTGACGTCGTTGACAGACGTTGACGAAGCTACCGACGATGTCGTCGAAGGTGGGCAGATCCACATTCGGCATTGGAGGAGGCGAATAAATGCCTCATCTATTCGAAGAAGAGAGCAGATCGAAAACAGTCATCTTTGATATGCGAGTGTTGATGGCAATGGAGTGGTGGGCATGGCGGGGATCAGAGCGAAGATGGTGATGGTTTGAAGAGCACCAACTAAACCATTACAGATTGTGGTAGCTCGCGTCACTCTCGATTTTCTGATTTTCGTTTTCTCGAATCTCAAATCAGTTTTGAGTTTCCATATTCCTCTTGTGCCGAAGGAGGATCGACCTCCTCCAGCCACGTCGAATTTGGATTCGGCATCGAGGTCAATCCACCTCCATTTACGTCCAGATTTTATGAGATGGTTTCCGGCAGTAGAGGAGGAGCAGGTTTCCTCCGGGGATGTCATCGCCGGAGAATGCTAGTCCTCTTCCGTCCTCAACGTCCGGCGATGGCCTATCGGTGAAACTGTTATTTTTTTAGTTTTTAGTTTTATTAAATATATGGCTAATTTTGTCTTTTAATAAAATAGTGAGAATATTTTGAACAATTCTTAAGCAAAATATTATAAGAAATGTAATGCATGTTGCCATACTTTTCATACCTTCTTTATTTTTTAGGGTTGGCAAAACAAGGATCCAGACCCTACTTAGAACCAAACCGTATTAGACCCGCAAAATATAAAAGGATGGTCCAGACCTTCTAACTAAACAGTAGGTATGGGTCTGGACCCGACCTGCTACGGATTTGGGTATTACCTGGACCCCATGTGACCTGGATTTAAGTATATTTTAATCTGAATTTTTTTGGGATATAGTATTTTGGGTCTGAATTTTTATCAACCAAATCAAATAAACATTTTTTATTTTTGACGAAATCAAATAAACATATTCAATATCCAAATCAATTAAAAATTTGATAAGTTTTACCATCCAAACTTGTTAAAATTCTAACTTTTTGCAACCCATCTACATTCATACATTCAACCAAAGCAAAGGCTTTTGTTTGGAGACTCCACCATGTTGTGTTTTTTCTAATAACAATAAAAATAACAAAACCTAACTAATCTTAGTGGTATATAATATACCTTTTATCTACCAAGCAAAACCAGATCTGAATGTTGCAAGACCAAATGATGTTAGGTCATCCTCCAGCAAAAATTAAAATAGAATATGATAAAGCAAAAATAACAAAACTAAAGTTATTAAACAAACCTGAAATATATACTAGAAAGAAAAATCATGGTCTGTAAAAGAGTGGAAGAGCCCAATGACTACAAACTCCTCTTCATCACAGTTGGATTCATTACCATCCATTACAATCTAGTTGAGAGTAGGCTCGATCCCCCATTCTCTCTCTCTCTCTCTCTCAACTACACACTCTCTCTCAACTAGATGGCAATGGATGGTAATGAATCCAACTGTGATGAAGAAGAGTTTGGAGTCATTAGGCTCTTCCACACAATCCACACATTGTCTGGCCTTGATTTTTCTGTCCAGTATATACTCCAGGTTTATTTAATGACTTTAGTTTCGTTATTTTTGTTTATCATATTCTATTCTAATTTTTGTCGGAGGATGACCTGACCTCCTCTGGTCTTGGAACATTCAGATCCGGTTTTACTTGGTAGATAAGAGGTATATTATATACCACTGAGATTAGTTAGTTTTTGTAATTTTTATTGTTATTAGAAAAAAAAACACATGATGGAGTCTCAAAACAAAAGCTTTTGTTTTGGTTGAATGTATGAATGTATATGGGTTGTAAAAAGTTAGAATTTTAACGAGCTGATATGTGCATGATCCAAGCTATGTTGAACCATGCAAGAAAGGAGGACTTGATCGGTTGACTTGGTCATGAGTTGGTTAATTGCTTTATTTGTTATTAGTGTATTAGTGTGCAAATAACTGGGGAACCCACGAGTGCATTGTGACCTCATATGGAGGAGTGGTGTCACCCACCTTCAAAAGATGTGAGATCATGTCCCTATCCTTTTGGTAGATGTGTATTGCTTTGTTTAACTGTTGTAATTTACACATTCGTATTATAGTCTATAAATTGACAGACAATGTATTGGATGAGATTATGAAGAAAATATAAGACAAATTGTCTCCTCCTCTTGTTATCTCCTCTATTTCTCTCCTATACTTCTTCTTATGTATTTCAAATCTGAAATACTTCTCTAAATTCACCCTATGTATTTTCCAGGATCGGAAAAGTACAAATCACGAGCTTGATTGGTAAAACTTATCAAATTTTTAATTGATTTGGATATTGAATATCTTTATTTGATTCTCAAAAATAAAGCTGTTTATTTGATTTGGGTGTTAAAAATCCAGACCCAAAAAATGATATCCCAAAAAAAATTCGAATCAAAATATGCTTAAATCTGGTTCAAATAGGGTCAAAGTAATACCCGAATCCGCAGCAAGTCGGGTCCAGACCTGAACAGGATGTTTAGTTAGAAGGTCTGGATCATCCTTTTTTATTTTGCAGGTCTAATACGGGTTTGGTTCTAGGTAGGGTATGGATTATTTTGCCAATGTCTTTTTTACTCTTAGTATATTATTATAGAAATAAATAGATGATATTTGATATAGGTCCCTTCTCTTTACAAGAAAATTACTTAAAATTAGTCATGACCGCAGGTTTGGTTCCGGTTCTAAAGGGAATCAGAATCGGATCCAGGACTGGTTCCAGCGGTTCGGTTTTTTTTTTATATTTTATTTTATATTATTATTTATACACTAACAAAAAAAATTATCACACATGTAAATGCAGTTTATTGGGTAACCCGAAATTAAAATAATATAAATATTGAAAAACTAAAAAAACAAATTGAAATAAAACTAAAAAATTTAAATTGATTTTGCACTTAATTTTTACCACAATTAAGCTGCATACATATCCTCTTGGGGTTTAAAGGAATCAAATGTCATGAGTTCTCTTACCTTTTATTGCCGGTTTGGTGATATGAGTTAGGGACCGTAACTAATCACTGCCATATGTTCCAATGGTATGATCATTGTCGAAATCGTAGAGTCGAAATCGTAGAGTACTTCTTGATCGATTTCATGTTGTCGTTTTGCCACTTAGTCCAATCATCAATACAAACTTGGTCTTAAATTGATTATGAACTCAAAAGTGAACGTCTTTCGTCCAGAATATTTTCACTGGCGCTAAACTCTTGTTCTACATCCATGGTAGAAACGGGTGCAAGAATTTGTTTGGCTATAATAGACAAGATTAGAAAGTACTTTACATGCTCCCTCCACCAATGTAGGATATCAAATTTATCAAAATCACCGTCTTCCATAAACTCAAACGGGGTTTTTAGATAAGTTTCAACTTCAAAATACAAGGTCGAGCTTGATGAAGATGAAACTCATAATTTTTTTGGTTTTTGGGATAACAGTTGATACACTAACCCTATTAATCCAGATGATGGAGTATGAAACACAGCTTGAGTTTGTGGAACATCAATGTTCAGTGATGGACCATAAACTCGTAGATATTAATCATATAATTCATAAAATAATGTCTTAATTTTAGAACAATAACTATAAATATCAACTTCTATGTTTAAACATTGATAATAAATAGTTAAATATTCAGACAAATTTTCTAATTTACAACGTGGATTAAAAAACACAATGCAAGCAAATAAATAGTTGGAAACTTCCTTATAATAGTCTAATCATTTTTTTCATAGTATCTATGCAGTCCTTTAATTGTACATCGAATGCACACTAAGAAAATGTACCGACAATATTAACACTTTCAATAATAAATAAATGAGTAGTAGGATAATAAATATCAGATAAATTGTTAGTAGCATTATTAAAGACTTTTAACAAATTACAATTTTTTGTACAAACACCCCAATGGTGTGCTTAAAGATTAATGTTACTAACATTATATTGCATAAAAGTAACTAATAAATCCCTATAATCATAACTTTCGGTAAACAATTTATAAGTAGAATTCCAACGTGTTGGAACATCACGGGAAAATCTAATGGTACACGTATTATTTTGTTTACAAAATCTTGTCCCATACTTTCATTGTAGAAGAATGATTCCACAAATAATAGAGGGAATCTCTAATAGGTTTAATAAAATTTTGAAGAATTTGTAATCTATTTTGAACACATAAATTTAAAACATGGTAAGCACATCTTTGATGAAAAATTTTACCACCAAAGTAAGGTTTGTATACATCAATTAAAGAATGAATTGTTGTTGTATTGTTGGAAGCATTATCAAAATCAATTGTAAAAATTTTTCTTATAATTTTATACTCTTCAAAAATAATTTTAATATTTCTATAAATATTATCAGCAGTATGTGCATCATCAAAAACTCTAAATGTAAGAATTCTTTTTTGATTTTTTCATGCATTATCCGTATAATGGCAAGTGACACTCAAGTATGAATGCATTTGCCAATGGTTACTTCATATGTCAGCACATACTGAAACACGGCCTTTATAATTATCAATTTTTTTTTGCAAATTCCTTTTTTCTCTTCTATAAATGTCATAAAGTGTACAGTGTAAGAATGATTTTAAGAACACGACTTACATCACGATTTAATACTTTTTTTACAATAATTAACAAAACCAACCTAAACTAAATGGTAAGTGTTCTACATCAAGCCATTTTAGCTAATTCTCCTATATTATTCATATCGTTATATTCAAATAATTGATGGTTAGTGAACTCGATACGGAAATTTGGGTTTGTGAACTCGATATGGACTATTCGGCTGCATGCTGAGACGTTATATGTTTCTGAAATATGTCATATCCTCCAGATTTACTCCCTTAAATTCTCTGTAGCAGTTATTGCAAACTGCTGCAAAGCTTCAATCATCTTTCATAATTTTCTTTATATGGAGTACAAAGAGATCAGATTTTGGTTGGTTCTCTAAGTTCCTTTCAATAAGTGATACAAAATCTGGAAGGGGTCGGGCATATTTTCTGATTGGCTTGTGAAATTGAGGGATGACATTGGGTTCGGAAATTATTAGAAGGGGATTAGAAGGGTTTAGGGATTCAAGATATGTTTGTTGTTGCAGGAGCTCATGATAAACGGTGACGTCATAACCTACATTGTCCGGCATAGCCATAGGACCCTTACCTTTGCTGGAATTCCTTGAAACGTCTCCACTTCCACTTGTCATTGAAAAAATTGAACTGTAAAAATTCTTGAAAAAAATGTGAAAAAATGGATGGAAATAAATTTGATAAAATTGTTGGAAATGAATTTGAATTGAGTAAAAAAACTGTAATCGCAATAAAATAAATTCAAATAATTGAGTAATTGAGAGAGAATTGGAGATTTGGAGTGAGGAGAAATTAAAGGGGGAGGGGGGGTATTTATAGAAAAATAAGAAAAGAGAAAGAAATAAAAAATGACAAAAATATCTATATTTTTTCAACTGACTGTTGGACGTCTCCAATAGTAGTTTTAAAAAAAATTAAAAAAAAGGGTGGAACTGCCGGCTCCAGAACCGGACCGGCGGTTCCTTACCAGTTCTTCTAAAATTGGAATCGGAATCGGTACCAAATTTCAGTTCCAATCCAGTTTTGAATCCAATGGTTTCGATTCTGTTCTACGGTTGAAACTGAACCGCGGTCATATCTACTCAAAAAGTGTCACTATCTTTTTAGCATTAGTTTGCTAATCAACAAAAACAGCAGTAGTAACATAGCTCAGCTATCAAATGCTGTTTCAACACAATATTTGGAATATATCATGATGCATGCACTGATGCACAGTAAATACTTTTTAGAGTCTAGACATATATAATTAATTAGTATGCACACTATATATGGTCTATGGAGATTCCCATTAGCTTCGTACGTAAAGTGTGTTTAGCTCACAACTTTAATCAAATTAGCACTTTTTGGAGCCTCGTCCATATTCATGAACATGAATTAAGCATCATTCTCAAATAACTGATCGAAATATTTCTGATGTATTTTTCATATTTCTCGGGAAATCAATATTAAAAATATGTTTAGACATCCTCAATTAATATTTTGAGAATACTGGCGATATTCCCACCTAATTCACAACGAAATTGTTTGTGACTCTGTGTATTTGCCTAAGTAATTACCCGGCCCTTTTGACAATAATAAAGATTATATTAAAAAGAAGAGCAATATCAGACTCTAGCTAGTGATGATATATGTTTGGAGGGTGATGTCCCTATGCACATGCCTTTATACCTCGATAAACATAGCATGATTTGGACCTGATTTGCTTGAGCACATGCACCTATCTACCAGATTTTGGCCCCATGATCAAAAGAGAGACACAGATTCACCTCTTCTGGTCTCCTGTTCTCTTTTTTTAATACATGTTTATTCATTTTGTATTTTTTTTTTCACATATATATTAAACTGGACAAAATAAATTGAACAGGGTTTACAAATCCTGCAAATGATATATATATATACACACGATCTTGTTTCCAATTAAAAATTAAATTACATAACCATCCAAAACCATTTTCTGTTCATTGATTTTGACCAAACTTGCCTTCATTATCAAACATCTTTTTTTTTTAGATATTGTGTTAATAAAAAGACATATCGAATCTTAAAACAAATTTTCTTTGACCCACTCATTTTTTCTCTCTTAAATTTTTATTTTTTTCTCATAATTAATGTAAATAATTTATTGCGTTTTTTTATCTCAGACAAGTGCCGATCATGAAGCTGGGGGACACATGGCCGACATTAATAGAGGTGACTCTTATGGATTTAATCACATACTCAAACATGACATGATCACATGTGGTAACTAATTAATCTATATCTCGTGTTTTGTTAATTAGCTTTCAATCTTATTATTCCAATCATCTTATATATAAATAATAAGATGGTTTAATTAATGACAGAATCTCTATAATTAATTAAATATGTGGAAAATTAAGAAAAGATCATAAAAGTTTGATAATATACACAGTCAGCAGACGCTTGGAAGTTGGAAGTATTCAATATAATAAGCATGTTTATCTTTCTTGTTGATAATATTTCTGACACATTTTCGATTAATTGGATCCTTCATAATAGATTAGACAATTTTAAAAGATTATAATAAGCTTAAGAGAAAGGAATGAACTATTAATTGCATAAACATATATAGGAGATTTTAAAAGTATTATAAGAATGTATAGATAGTCCCCTAACTTTTCTATGATTTTTTTAACCAATTATATTTATTTGATTGTTTTTACTAAAATACAAAACTACTCATGCTATATATAGTTACCACGGAACATGTATCAAAGAACTATTGAATATGTATCAAGGAAATCTATCACTAAAATATGTTTTGCGATAGATTTTCGTGATTCTTAATAACACTGAGAAATGAGAAAATGGATATGATATGTATGTTTATAAATCATAACATAATGTAATATACAACCAAAAGCTATGAAGCATACATTTTAGTGAGGATTAACCCACATGAACTTGAAAACAATGAAATTTGTACTACGTTGCATGAGCAACAATAATGAGAGGATAAAAGTGAGAAAATAAGAGAAAGAGTTGGGATAAGAAGATGATATATATGAACTTATAGGTATTTTAGACCTTTTTTTTAATTATTCTGTAAAATAAAGAATTGAAAATCGATTAAAAACCGTTGGTTCAAAAAGCCATTTCCCTTCTCTGTCAATAATTTTTTTTTAACTAATTTCAAATTTACAATAAATTATTTTAATTTTAATTTGATCATTTAATCTCTAAGGGTTTATCAAATTATCCTAACCGAGTATATGTAAGATTCCTAAATTTTTTTACTTAAACATGTGATTTGTGAGTTGTAAACTAACCGATCATTGATCACATCATCTCATGATATATATAATAGTTACAATTCAAATAACATATCATTTAAGTAAAAAAAAAAAAATTAGTATATATAAGATTATTCCTCTTAAACACCCGCATGAAACCTTCGAAAATTAATGCATATTCACTTTTATGCCTCCTCAATAACCTAAGGGACATTCTTAAAAAATCGAAGCACTGATTAATGTTATGGCTCTCAACTTTAGAAACTTTCCACTTCAATTTGTTGCATTCTCCAAGTGATCAAGTCCCAAAAGATTATGCTGTGCCAATATCAAGAAACTCTTATTGTCTTGCACAACAAATTAAATAAATACTATTTTGTAATATTGAAAACACCATTGTTAATTATTTCATTACGAGAACATAAAAATTGTACTTGTATAAATAAAATTCACATGGGTTGACGTGGTTGACATATATATATAGATATATGGGAGTAATGGGACAATTCGAGTCCATGTGTTGCACGCATGCCTATGCTCTCATCAGCCGCCATGTGTCTTTATCAAATATTTATATTATAAGTTAATTTTACCTAATGAAACAAATTATTTCAGTAGTTCGCTATAGATCATGTCGTGCTGACATGTTCATAGATATGTCTCTGTTGTCTGAATTTTGTTTTAGAAACCACTGTTTCTCCAAACTTTTCATACCTTCTTTATTTTTATTTTTATTTTTAAATTGCTTGAAGGATTTTTTTTAATTAATGATAATGAAAGATAAAAATAAGTTTTTGGATCCACGATTTAATAATAATAATAATAACTGTCTTCAATGAGGGCAGGACTCGTAAATTGACTTAAATAAAGAAAATCTTGAATTTTACAAAACAAAAGTGACAAATATGAGTTATTGACCCATTCTAAATTAGTTTTTCTAAACTAACACAACAAAAACAAACGGTGCTGGGCCATGTTTCACGGATACTTTATATTGGGGAGGGAACTCGTATCCTGTCAGGATACACCCATGATACACCAAGATATGTATCCGATACACCATTTGACATATCCGATGATTTTTTCTCAAGTTTGACTGTGGTATACGGTTAGAATAAGACGGGGATAAGCGGGGATACAGCAAAGATACATCAAGGATACATTTGGGTAAAATTTTAATTATTTTAATTTAAAACGGGATCAAATTAAGATTTTACAAAGTTGAAGGGTCAAATTAAGATTTTACAAATTAAGATTTGGGTTTTGTAATATATTAGGACTTATATATGTTGGATTATGCTTTCATTTTGAATGGATTATGTTTTCATTTTGAAAGGATTGTTGGATTATGTTTTTTGAGAATATGTTTTGAATGGATTGTTAGATTATGTTTTCATTTTGAAAGGATTATTGGATTATGTTTGTTGAGAATATGTTTTGAACGGATTATTGGATTATGTTTTTATTTTGAAATTTAAAAGGAATGGATTATTGGATTATGTTTATATAGAATATGTTTTGAATGAATTATTGGATTATATTTTTTTTAGTATAAAATAAAAATATATATTATTTTAATTGACGTATCCTGCCGTATCCATATCTAGTTTTTAGAGATTTGCCATATCTTCGTATCGTACCGTATCAGTATCCGTATCTGTGCAACCTAGGTGCTGAGAAATGGAAAATTATATATATATTTTTAAATATTACATAAATTTTGGATTTTTTTTGGAGGAGGGAGAAAACTCGAACTTATAACTTCGTGGCGTAGGTGTAATGAGTTTACTACCGGACTAACCTCATATCATCATATTAAAATTTATTAAGTTCCTAAAATGTTGTATGAAAAGGGAAAATAGAACGAAATTTGGGAAACAGAAACACCTCATACGGTATATTTTGAGTCTAAATCCGACATTGTTCCCTTCCATGGGATTTAAGAAGTGTCCGACGTCAATTATTTTTCATAACCATCATACATTCATACGTGAGAATAATTTATTCAAACTTTCACGACATGGCAATTAAACAAGTGACATATAAGTTAAAACTTTAATTAAATTTATCAGTAAAATAAGAGAACAATAGTATTAATCTATTGTAACACGTAGATCTTTTCTTAATTAGGTATTTGTATTTATATCGATCATGTATTTGTTTTCTCCTGGTGCAAGTATGTCTCTTTCACTGTTTGATACCGGTGTTATTATTATTTTTTTGACATAAACATAATGATACCACTATACCAGTGTTATTGTTAATCAATGACAAAGTGTAAGCAAATACAAGAACAAGACTACAGTTAAAACAAACTAACTTTCAATTATAAAAAAAATTAATGTTCGAGTAGAAGTTTGTTTGATAATTAAACTATGTATGTTCAAAGAATAACAATGTCAATCAAAGGATCTTCAAGAATTTAATAAAATCATCAACTCATATAGCTTAACAATTATAATATTATGGACCAATATTAAAATTCTTTATCTAGCTTGTATATATATGTACGCCATATATTTTTTTTTATAGGTTTTCTTGTCTATTATATTTTAATTAGGGCAGTTACCACCGTTTGGTCTAGATTTCTAGAAAAGGATATTTCATACTCCGCTTTCATTATTATTATTTAAAGAGTTGTGCTATTGGCACACCTCCAATTGATCTATACATGTCCCATTTTTTTAATTATATAATATTCTTTTTTTCCTTTATCAAAATTACTTAAAGAGATATACAATTTAGAAAAGAAATCTTCTATAAAGTAAATCTATTAAAATCTCACATTCCTTTTCAAAAAAAAAACAGCCAATAATCAGTTTCTTCAAAAAAAGAATATGAACTCTTAAACCCTAAAATCTGTTTTTTACATACATATAAAATATTATGGAAGAGTTTGAGAATAATATCAAGGGTATGAAAGAATTGTCTGAGAACGATATCAAACATCTTGAAGAATTGTCTGAGGATGACATAAAGCAATAATTGTCTGACAAAAAGCAATAATTGTCTGACAATGACAGTAAGCATCTGGAAACAATTCATTCTCTGGAAATAAGTTTGAAGTTTATTTTTTCTTTAGAATGATATCAAACTGTCGTTGTGTTGAAGTACCATGTTATTTTTTATTTTTTCTTTTCCATCATGAAATAAGAAGCAAAAAAAAAACTAAGAAAAAAATAAATCAATCAATGGAGGTAAGAGAGATGTATACAGATATAAGGATCAGAGATAGAAAGATCATATATGGTATGTATTAAGTTTGAAAAATAATTAAAATGGGTAGTTTTGGAATTAAACCAAAAAATTTAATAAAAATATTTAATTTAATTTAATTTAATCAAAATTTTAAAAAATGAGACATGAATAGATCAATAGGAATGTATCAATAGAACCACACTTATTTAAAATCTGATGTCACGAATAAAATATCTATAGAGATTTATCGATATTAAATAGTGCATGATTGATCCTAATCTATTTTTATACCGAAAAGAAAAGTCTCTGTATTACTGTATATACCATTTAAACTAAAAGAAGGTGTGACCACATTTTTATTAATTGTAATAGTTAATCATTTTACATTCTTAAAATTAATAACCAAAATTAATATATTTAATTAACAACTAGAGAACGAAAATGAAGAAAGATGAGATATATAGGTAAGTGGAATAATATAGGTTTGAGTCCTTTCCGGTTTCCACCACCTTGCACATGTCTGTCGCTTTCAGGTAACAGTTTTCTTGATTTAAAATAGATTTTAACAAAAAAAGGTTCCATAAAATCTTCTAGTTTTTCTGGAGAGAAAGAATTAATAATTTGTTTAGAGACTGACAACTTTCTGGTTGGTACGTGAATGCAGACAAAGCCAGTTAAACACCAAATTTCCATTAATTTACTCGCGTAATCTTTTAAAATTATTATTGATAGCATACACATGGTAATTTTTATTTATATTTTTAGTTTACAATTAATTTAGAGTTTATGGAGTATAAATATGATTTGAACTCATCATAACCTTAATATTGTAAGAGCATCACCAAATACAAATTTAACCCAAAATAAATGTTGTTATAATTGTATCCTTTCTCTTTCATAGATGGTTTTTTTTTTCTGACCACCTATGTATCTCATCATTATTTCGACCCAAAAATTTCATCAAATAAAATTTGTCTCTTCATTACGAATGGATCAATACTCATATCATATACATTCTCTTGTCTTTAATAGTTTTTTTTTAATTTATTTTTTTAACCTTGAAATAAAAATGAGTGAGAACAGTGAAAATGAAAGGAGGATAGATTTTTGATTTAGATAAAGTAGATTTTTGATTTAGATCAAACGTATCATCGTAGACTACACAATCATTAAATTTAGCAATCCCCGAAAACAATCCTCGGAAGTTACAACTTTTGATGATCCAAATTTACTTATAACATTGGAGATGTTTTAACCAAGAGAGGCATAACACGGAGTTAACCTTATCTTAAAACTACCACTTTATAGTCGTAGGTATAGTCCGGTGAAACTTATAGTTTGCATAAATGTTAAGGTTTAAAGTCTAATTATTTGATAAATTTAAATCTGGTAATTTAAACTTGAAGAAATTATAAAATAAAATTCAGTACCGGACTATACTTAATAAAATGGTTAAAATACTTTCTATTAAGATAATATGAATATAAATAAGTAAAATAGCTAGCTGTGTAGACACGGTAACCTTTACAGATTACAAACCAGCTGATCAGATTACAGTTGTAGAAAGGATGTGAACCACACGAAAACAAACAAACAAAGGAGAGTGAAAAAGGTTGTGGACTTGAAAAGATTATTAGTAAAGGGTATTTACGTTAATAAACTAAAAAAACAAGGACTAAAACGAAACACGAGTAACACACACACACACAAATGCAACTGGTCCACTTACGAAATTACCATTTGAACCCTTCTCTCTTTCCTTTATATACGAACCTTCCTTCTCCCTTCTCAGCCCTCAAATACACCTCTCTCTCTCTCTCTGTGAAAACACAAACACAAGCAGAAGAAAAAATGGCAAAGGGTGGCAAGCTAACAAAGCTGAGGTCAGTTCTCAAGAAGCTCAATTCTTTCAACAAGTTGCAGAGCCGCCCCAACATAAGCTCCATAGTGGCGGCAACAGACGATTTCTCCGACAACTACTCCGGCGAACTCCACCCAGTCTACGTGGGGAAGTCTCGGAGAAGATACCTCGTCAGCTCCGACATTGTTGACCACCCACTCCTCAAAGAACTCGCGGAGCGGTCAAGCGTATCTTCCGACAACGACGACACAATCAACGTGTCGTGCGAGGTTGTCTTGTTCGAGCACTTGCTTTGGATGCTTGAAAATGCCGATCCACAGCCCGAGTCTTTGGACGAACTCGTCGAGTTCTACGCTTGTTAACTGTCTCTTCAACGTGCATGGTACGGTCAGAAAACAGAAAAAATAAATAAATAATGACGATTTGATTATAATTTATATGTATGATGTATCAATAACTATGATGGTGGGGTGATTGTGTGAGGTCGCCTACATGGTATAAAGTTGTAAATGATGTATTATTGATAGTTGATAAAATATGATTTAGGCGCGCGGGCGTAGAGGATTGAAGTTAGTAGAGATGATGATCATGATCATGAGAGAAGAAATAATGTTTGATTGAACGGTGAGGATTAACCCATTTTACACCGGCTTAATTCACTTTGTTGCCTGGTGCAGGATTGTACTTATTTATTTCTACTGTCATTGTTCTTAATTGATTGTTCATTTAATTTTCATTTTCATTTTTTTTTTCATATGATTCTTATTTCTTTTCTTGTAATGGTTTGAGTGGATATGTGATAGATTTTTATTTTTATTTTTTTTAAAATAATAATAATAATTAAAAATGAAATTAAGATGATGTTGATTGGATTAGGATTGTAATCTTTATCTAAAGAAAACCAAATTAATAAAAGGGTATACAGCAAAGATTGGGCTCCGCAACTTTATGTTGTCTTCCAAATTGGGACACAGTCTCTTTTTCAAGTGAAGTACAGTTTGTCATAGAATTGCCAACTTTTACTTTCTACTAATTTTTGATTTTTTTTTTTAGTACCGTGTGGTTGCCGACTCCAACCGAGATATATTTACAAATCGAATGGATACCCTCTCCACCGGACTACTCAGTAGATATGAAACTTTTCATCTTAGTGCTTACTGATATATTTATCAGTGTGTTGTATGTGAACTATTAGATTCAATTGTTTTGATCTAATCTGTATGTACCAGTGCTTATCCATAATTTATGGTATATATACATACAATACACTGATGTATTTTATATTGGTGTGGAGAAAATAGCTATATATATATTTTTTATATATATAACTGTTCTTGTCAATTATTAACTATTTGACTCTAGATACTTCAAATACTTTCAACAAAAAATTACAAATTCACATTGCTACCTTGCTGGATTGTTACATCATTCACAGTTATTTCGAGATATGGTTCTGTGTTAAGTTATAAACGAGCTTTAATGGGATCCGGTTTGCTTATTAAATAACGCTTAACTCATAGTAAGTTACACAAATTATTCATTCAAAACTATCAATAATGTTTTGTCCGCATTTAGCGCCCAAATGATGTATACCCTTGAATGATGTGAACCCTCGATTTCTCTGTATTAGAATTGGATGACTGAAATTATTGGGTTAAATGATAAAACATCATTTGCGATCTAAATTTGGACAAAATGTCATTACTCGAGGACGCTTTCAATCTCGCAAGCTCACGTCATGTGTAGACTTTATAATCGATATTATAAATGTATAAGACAATAAATGTATAAGCTGTTTGTCTATCTCTTTATTTTGTCTCAACCTTGCTAGCTAGCTCTTGCCGGCCGGAAACTGGAGTGAAGTCTAAAATAGAAAGTTTTTGCTTTAAAAATGTAAACCAGATAGCTGGAAAAAAAAAAGTGTTGGACAGCAGGAAGTCAACAACTTTTTAGCAGATACCAAATCACCATACTCGAGCCCATTTTTCTTTTATTTAAAAAAAAAAAGGAGAGAAAAAGAATTGATTAAATATGATATTGATTAATAATATTCTTGTTTTGTAAATACGAAATGTATAGAGATTAGATTGGTAATGATTATTGATTATGTTGTTAGAGATTCTTTTATATATATTAAACATACAAATAAAAATAGTAATATACTCACACGCTCTTGATACGTACTACTTGTTTTTGTTAATTTGTTGGTTAGACACAACTTTTATAAGTGGAAGACACGAAATTTGTTGAATACGCATCTTCTTTTTGTATCTGCGACGCGTTTCCAAGCTGCCTTGTCTACCCATAAACCTCTTCTAAAGTTCTAAGTCCAACACCGCTCGCCCTCCACTTCCTTTCAAACCTCATTTTGCTATTCTAATCCTTTTTTTTTCTTTTTATACATATATTTACAATGATTTTTGCTACCATACTCGTCGAGTCATTGTCTTTGTCTCTCTAAAGTTGCAATACAAAAACTACTACTTTTTTTATTGAATAATTATTGAGTTACAAATTAAATAGATATATAGACCTATGATACTCCCAACAAGTATCGGAATTCTGTACGTTTTTCGTGTCGAGAATTTGATTTATACTTGTAAATATGGATTTTGTATGTATATTGTAATGATGTAAATCGGAATGCTATGTTTAAACACGAGGTATGATTACCATACAACTTTGTTTTTTAAAGGGATCAATTTGGACCTCAATATTTGTTGAAAAGGACAGTAATCACCAAGTTAGTTAGCAAACACATTACCATACAATTTTCAAGTTTCAACATTACTTAATAATTAACAGCCATTACATTTGAATATAATCACAATTATTTATGATGATACGAGGATGGTCCAGTAGTAAAACCCTCATACCGGCACTATGAGGTGTCGGATTCGAATCCTCCCTTTCTAGAAAAACCCCCATTTTATATAATAATGTAATACTTCAAAAAAAAAAAATCACAATTATATATAGTCTCTTTTAGTCTTTTATGTTTCTTTAAAATAATTAATTATAAAACCGTCTAAGTAAATCATGAAGAAGTTTTGATCATATAATTAGTTTTTTTTTTATTGGTATCTATCTATCTACCATGTATTTTTTTAAGCTTTTATCATTAATAGGATTCGAACCGCTACGCGAGAGTTATTTATCCAAACCTCAAGCTCGTCTATATACCAGCTAAGCTACGCCGATCTTAACTTGATCATAAAACTAGTTCAATTCAAAGTATGCTATGTTTGAGATTAAAAAGTTTTTAATGAAAAAGTGCTTTCAGTTAAATTATTATTATATAAAAGCACTTTATTCTATAAAGTGCTCTGAAAACTCTATGAAGATATCGATCGACCAAACATTAATTAAAAAAGAAGTATTTGTAATCACTTAAAAAAAATGTTTTCACCAATATGTATATAGTATTCACAACCACTCTTAAATTAAATTTGTGATGATAATATTTAACATATAATTGCTTTTAGGTGAAAGAAATTAGAAAAAAACTAACAAAAGTAGCTGAAAACCAACAATAAGTCAGATCTTATATATAGGCGGTGTTAAGTTTTAATTAAATAGGAGAAGCCTTTCAAAAAAAAATTATTAAATTGGAGAATAGAGGTAGGTCATTACTCATTAGCATTAATTAAATTTCAAATTTAAATCTCAAGCCAAAAATTAAGCAAATAAATCAAAGTCAAAGCTTGTAAGTTCTTTGAATCAAAATTGAAGATAATATAAATATAATTAAAATCAAGTCTACTGGACTAACATGGATTTAAACTTTAAAGTTTATGAAATCGTCAAAAAGTTCCTCAGAAGCCAACTAATTAAAATTATCTATATATGTTGGTAGACAACTAGACAAGTAACCTTGTAATTTAATTTGTTAAATTATATGGCTCTCATAATCTAAGTTTTTGATTATAAAAACATGTATTTTCATGTAGACTATATATATAATAACTTTCTGATGCAGGATTTTTCATATGGAATCCTCGATTACTACCGGTACTTATTGGATTGATACTGATATTTATTGGATTATCATCGTTACCAATCTAACAAGTACCGGTAGCAATCGACGATTCTATACTGTAAATTCTACACCCGAACTTATATATATATATATATAAGTTTTTTTATTTTTATTTTACTTCTTTCTTATAATGGTATTGAATTAGCAAAAGATTAAAGGACATTTTGATTCTTAACCTCAAAATACTTTTGAAAATTAAGAGAGAATTTAGACTATTTAATGAAAAAAAAAAACAAAATTGTATTATTTTGAATAAATTTTATAGAATGGTAATAGAAAATATATTTATCTATAACTTTTTTGGAGCAAACTATTTCTGACCATCTTTTGATTTTTATAGTGAATTTCTAATGTTGAACTAGAAAACCAAATTCGTCCGTTGCACAAACTTTTGTTTGAAATATTTCTTAGGAGTTTACTAAAAAAAAAAAATCAAAAGTCCCTACAACCTTATGATTCTTATCTACACATTATAATTACTAATTTACCCATAATCCAAAATTAAATTGAAAGAATAACAATGTAGGATTGGCATGTGGCAATGTGATGATTAAGTTGAAGATTATTCCAATCTTATTATTAACAAGTCTGAAAAGAAGAAAAATGAATGCAAAGAAAAAGAAAAACAAGAAGTCTTAGTTTTAGACTTTTAGGTAGAAAAAGATAAGCAATTGATCTGTAAAGAGCTAAACTTGCAGAGATTATAAAAACAAAGAGTACATTGACTTCATTTATTCCAAAAACATGGTTAGACAAATATATATATATATATATGATTTATGAACTGTCAGTCTATCAATTCTCTCCTAATCTTGACAACACATAATTAATATTTATTTATTTTTCTCCCGTAAACAAGGGTCGTGAAAATGAATGAAAAGACTAATTTACCCTTGGAGTTATAGTGTCGGGATCGAAGAAGACAAGCTAGTAGCTGACCCTGAATAAGGAGTCCCGCTTTTTACGGCTTTTCATGCGAAAGCTGCCCAATCATCTTGCACTATCACGCTTGTCTTTTTGTGAAATATATATATATAAATAAATAAAGACTCAAATAAAACTCAAATAAACGGTTCCATAATTAAATGCAGTTATATATTTTAATTTGATTGGATAAATATAAATTGAGATATATTTTTGAACAATTAATTTGAATTGAATAAATAAATAAAAGCAAAAATAAGGATAAGTATGTCTTTCAATGTAATGAAGACTGGACAATTATAGTCATTTTATAGTCAACCAGTCAGTGATCAGCAACACAGAAAGAAGAAGGAAGAAGCCATGGATAGTAGAGACTACAGACTAGAGACCAGACCACGTGAATGTGGGTCGTCAAATCGGATTCTGGACCCTAAAAATTAACCACCCTTCCTCTCTCTCCATTCCATGTTACCCTTGGAATTTTTGTCCCCAATTTTGTACTATTCTACATTATACATAGAATTCAAGATTGAATATTCATGACTCCACAAATTAACTAAAAACATCCATCTTTAGTTCATATAACAAATCTTAGTAACAAAATTTCAATATCTTATATAGATTTAATCTCTTTTTTTTTTATAAAAAAAACTTATCTTGTTTGCCACAAATTGTATATATACAATGCATGCACCACATGAAGACATTTGTGTCTTCATTTAAATATTTGTAAAACGAGATATGACTTACATGATCCTCTGCATGTAATGGATAAAGAGAAAAGGTTGAAGAGTACTACACGATCCATGTATTGATTTTATTTTTTAACAAGCTTTATGACAAAAATATTCTGAAAAAAGTGAAGCTGATTGATGTAATAAAGGGAATGGAAGCAAATCTGCTTATACGGCCCACAGCATATTTAGGGAACCATGAGATATGGCCACTAAGCTGCCAACACTCAAAAATGACAAATGTTTACTCACTCCTTTTGCAGAGCACAGCAGTAATACTGTTGAGTGCTGATGATGATAATGATAAGTCTCTCCATGCTATAAGCTAGCTGCTACATTGCATGCAGTCAAATTGACTTTAACAGGTAACACCAAGAAAGAAGATCAACTTGTTATCATTTTCACATGAGGAAAGTATACGTAGTTAATCATGAGTTAGACTCCATCTTGCCAATATGTATAATTGTATATATGTTCAAAACAAGCATCATCAACTTCATCAAGATTCGATTGAAATTAGATATATCTATCATCCACCTGGAATGCGTTTTGTACCGTGTCCGTAGCGGTTATTTTATTTGATTTCGATGGACCCTTGACCCTAATCTAGGGACAAATTTCTAAGATTTATAGTTCATTTCACATGTGTGTTGTAGGTTTTTTTATAGGTTTTTTTTATTATAAGATATATAGTTCATTTCACCTATATTCCGGATTTATAGGTTTTTTTTTTAAACGTGATTGGTGGGTGTGTTGTATTTAATGCAGTAGTGAACATATGTAAATGGTATCTCACTGTTACAAGATCCAAGTAGTGAGCAAGAGTAAATGTGGATATATAGTTGCAGGAAACAATAGGTAGGTTAGGTCCCTTTCAATGAAATTTGTATTTATAATATGAAGTGAGAAGTGTTGTGGCCCGCCACTAGACACCAAAATTAGAAAAACCAGAAGACATGACATGTGATGTCTCGCAGCTCAGGGCTTCAAATCCCACGATCCCACCAAACAAAACAGTGGGTTCTATCTATTCAGAGAGAGAGAAGAGAAATCAAATACACTTTTGAATATGATAGTCATTAGTCGATAGTTAGCATTTTAGCGATCGTGTGTGTTTCAAAAAGTAGAGAGAATGGGTCGAGAGAGAGGTCAAAGAAAATAAAAGCGGTATATGCATGTGAAATGAGAGAAAAGTGGACCACTCAGGATCATGATAGAATGATGATAATCATGTATATATTTTAATTTTATGATAATTGATTCATATGAAAATCTTGATTTTCTAGGAATTGATGTGATACTGATGCCAAAACCCATGTGCCTGTTATCATTTGTGTAAGGAATATTTAGTGTTTATCGTTTATATATATATATATATATATAAATAATTTTCACATAAGTGCGTACCGATAGAATTACATAAGGACATTGAATGTGAGCCACTCATTTATAAAAGAGTTTTGACAAGTACATACATATCAAGTCAAAATATGTAAAACGAGTGACTCACATTCAATGTCCTTATATAATTCCATCGGTACGCACTTATATGAAAATTATTGTATATATATATACTGAAATTTTCACATAAGTACGCACCGATGGAATTATATAAGAATATTGAATGTGAACAACTCGTTTTATATACTTTAATTTGGTATGTATGCACTTGTCAAAGCTCTTTTATAAATGAGTGGTTCACATTCAATGTCCTCATGTAATTCCATCAATACGAACTGACAAGAAAATGACCGTATATTTATATATATATATATATAAATATATATATATATATCAAACTTATTCCACCAAATTAAACTTAGAATTAGGAATTAGGAATTAGGAGGAGGCTGATGATACCCTTAATTGAATATCAGTTCTTACTTACTTTATTAATTGATTAACACATATAACCAATTGTTTTTTCCTACAATCAATTTAATTATTTGTTTTGGCTTTGGATCTATGAATCATTGTAAATAAACTCACATGTCTTCTTTAATAGTCTACGTACTAGCTTAATCATATATATCATCTTTTAAAACAATGATCAAATCATATATATTTTTGGTTTACCTTATTTGTGTTCAAATGACTCGTCAGCTGCTTGAATTCTACCAATGACGAAAGTTTTCAAAAAAATACCTGTATTAATAAATATGTTGTCTCAAAAAAAAAATCTCTATTTCTTAGAAGTACTACATATAATAAATCATAATTTAAATGCGTGATTGCGAAAAAAAAATGACCACTATACTATAGTTAATACAAACTTGTGCATTTGTAATGTTTAAATTTCTTGGCATCTTCACCAATTAATAATCACATTTGTGATCATTTTCTTGTAAATACATATATATATATATATATATATATATTAATAGTTCTACTGTCAGTTCGAACTAATATAAGATATATCAGTTCGTTGTAAGTGAACCATTGGATTTAAATGCTTTGATTTGTTTGTACTGACTAATCAAAACATTTAAATCCAATATTAGTCAGTGCACATTGATAGAAATATATAAAGACATTGAATGTGAGCCACTCATTTTACATGCTTTGACTTGGTATGTATGCACGTGTCAAAGCTCTTCCATAAATGAGCAGCTTACATTCAATGTCCTCATATATATCCATCAGTGTGCACTGACCAGAACAAGACTATATATATATATATTGTGGGGTAGGATGTGAAACAATTATAAAGCACATTGAGGAGTCCATATATGATATATAGATCTAGAAATCTTATAAGTAATTGGGAGAACCTAGGTGGTCTAGTCCATTGTATTATTGTAGGCCATAACGATAGAAATTAAACTATATATGTACGATTGGAGAGAATCAATGTTGCTATGACAACATCTGTCGCACACTATATAACAAAATTTAACAAAAAAAATCTTAAATCGGACAATCTTTTTCCATCTACATGCTTCTTAGTACTTCAAATCACTACTATTTATTATTTAAAAGCATGGTGGTGTGAATCAATAGATCACATCTCGATTTATCTTTATTGAACCGATGATTGTTCCCACATGTGACATTTTGATGCATGCCCTAATTTGACTCGTTTTCAAGAATTGATCATTTATCTAGCACAGTCGAAAGATAATGAGGTACTATTTTAGTATGATATGGTATGATTTGTGGTGGTTGAATGCTAGCTCCATCAAATTTTAGGAAATAGTAACTAATGACTTTATTTTGATATCCGATATATATCATATTAATAATTATTAGATATAGAATTGACACTGTAACATTACATTGTGACTCATCTTAGAAATGAGTGTTCGGACTTGGAAATTGGTTATTTGTAATTGATCATTTTGTCTGTTCCCAACTTTGTAAAGAATGACAAGAGATATCCAAATGCAGTCTCAATGACATGTGATGTTCATGAATCCTAATATAATTTAAAATTCTGAAAAATGACTTGCATTTATTGAAGTTATATTTAAAATTTCATCTCAAATCAATTCAAATAACAACAAAAGGTGAGGTGGTTAAGTGATAAGTTCCGCCACACTCCATATCAACATGTCTTTTGTTTATATAATTTTGATACGATCACGACTTTTAAAAATATGGATTTCTGACATTGTTGAAAATTTAAGATAATTTGAATAACTTGAAAATAATATGATTGATTGATTGATTTAAGAGATAACCACTCCTCCAATCGGTTGTTTCCAGATAACCAATCTCTTAATAAAAGCCGCCGGATGAATCCAGAAGAAATCCCATCTCCTACTTGATTGCAAGTTGCAACCACCGATTACCATTATCCTAACTAAACGTACAACTATATGTCTATATCATCTAAACATCCAACTATCTAAAAGTCGATACATTTTTAAAATTTGTGATCGTATCATATTTTAAATATCTTTTATTTTTTGAAGTGCGAGTTAAAGGATAATGATTTAAGTACAAGGTATTGATTTATCATTTATATCTAGTTTTGCAGATGGTTTTAACTTGACATAAGTATTTGATGGCTAATTAAAATGGATGTCTTTATGGTTGTGTCTTCAATTGACCATTTGAGCTGCAAAACTCATCCAAAGCCGTTGAAAGTCCATAACGATGGCCCTTGAAACGAGCCTGCAGGTTGCTGACTGGGTTTATTTGGGCAATGTTTGGGTTGGATCAGTCCAAAGGACATGCCCGATCACATTGTGGATCTTTTTCCGATTTTTTCTGGTTGTGGTGCTGAGGGAAGTTCGGACATGATGGAAAAAAGAAAGAAAGTATTATCCAAATTTAATTTCTAAAAATGACAAACTGGCTCGTAATTATACATTATTATTATTGTCTAAATGATTGCGATAAACTAACTCGTAATTATACATTATTACCATGAGTTGAGATCCTTTCCTAATCTTGTTTTTCCCTTGTTATTTTTTAAATAGTAATGTTAGGCTTTTCAATTTTTTTCTCAATTTTTTTCCCAAATGATGTTGGCACGTGAGGTGTTAACATCCCATAACTCACCATATAATCTCATGATTTGTAAGATATTGACACCTCATATACCAACACCATTTGAAAAGAAATTTGGAAAAAAAATTAAAAAGCCTAGCATTACTCCTTAAAAAAGTAATTGAGTGTGAATCAAATAACGAGCAATAAAAAAAACAGAGAACAAATCTAGACCATATTTTGTTGCTTACATTTACAATTAAATTGCATTCTTAATCCAATTTATATTCACTTCTTGTAGCTTAATTATGAGAATCTGGGTTTCGGCGGTTTCGGCAGATTCAGTTTGAAAGCACAAAAAATAGTTCTCATATGCAAGAATTATTGTCATTTTTTCAGGTTAATCGTTATATTTACATTAAATTTGTATTCTTAGTCCAATTTAAACTCATTAAAACGCGAGTTTAGGCAAGGATTTTAGCATTTTGGGTGGCTGGTGGATATGGTCTCCGATCTTTTGACATTTGTCACATTGATTGGATATGTTTTTCGCATCTTCAAATATGTTGGGTCAATAGTATCTCTGTCTTAGAACCTTATGAGACAAACTTCGTGATCCTGTGTGATTGCCGTATTCTATGGCATGAATGTTGGTTAACCCCATCATGGCTTCATATAGATGATACCTCGTTGTAGTACTATAGAGAACCCTCTTCTGCATAACACCATGTTGTACATAGTATAACGTGATGCCCAATATTTGATTTTCTTTGCCTCGATTCGATCCCGAGGAAACGCTCCCATGTCGAGGTATTTTCAAATCGAGGTCATCCATATGTCTTCTGCGAGGTCAATCTCGTTTTATCTCGGGCTCGCCATCCTCGATTCCTTGAGAGTTTGATAATGCCGCTAATTGAGACCGAGTTTTCCAAGATACGAAGGACCATAGTAATTCTACGGATACGATAGTATTCAATTGCTTTAAATGGTTAATCTCATGGTCAACCCATTGCCGATGCATATACGCAATTCTCTTAGTGTCACTCTCCCAGACAGTTAAAGTTCTCATATTCCACCTACCGTTGAAATCAGCTTTCACCTCCTTATTTATGAAATCAAGATCTTGAAGAGGCTTTAAACGCTAGTAGAAGTTTTCCAAAGCCTCAAGAAAGGTCTCAATGTAAACTCTATATTCCATGGTCATTTTCCTCTGGCGAGGAATAATATCCAGGCTTGGAAAAACCTTCAGGTAGGTTGAGTAATTGATTTTTTGACCAAAAACACTATCTCTGTACATAAGGTAAGATCGATACAAATTCGACATCAACGAAATTATCTTAGTCAACTGTGTCTTTGACACCTCAGTCGATGTCCTCTCAATCTTCCCATCCTTTCCAATCGATTGCCGGATCTGGTGTTTCTCAGCATTGAATTGAGCGAGCTCTAGCATACAGTCATCAAGAGACCACTGTAGTTGCACGTGTTTCAACTCGAGTTTAGAGAACTCATTAGATAACCATATATATCTCTGCTCGATGAGAGCGCGGGTCTGTTCGGCAATATTATAGGCTGTATCGACGTGAGCCTAAATGGTGTTGAGCTTGCTTTGTAGGTCTCTTATGAAGGAGTCGGCCCTGGCAGCCACGAATGAGGAATCAGAAGAGAGGCGCAACGACTCCTCGTCAGAGATGAAAATGGGCATATTTTGCTTTCTTGTTCTTGTGCAAAACCTTGTTTTGTTTTTTTGGCGTGTTAGATTTGTTTACTGATAATTCTGACTTGACACACTTCGTCGGTCCGTTTGTCCCTAACCACTGATAAATTGGCCTTTCGCGCTGTTTCCAAGCACCCCCTGATCTCACTAGTTCCGTTATCGGTTGAGAATTTTATTTTAAGGCAGTATGTGGCTGTGACTACCCTTATTTGATTGAGGAATGGTCGACCCACCAGTGCGTTGTAAGGCCACTGCTTGATGTCTACTACGACGAATTCTACAAATACAGTTCGTTGGGTCAGTGTCGTCTCGAAGTTACGGGTAGGCGAATGGTGCCTAAATGCTGTATCTTTGATCCCCCGAACGCCTTAGGAGCCGTGTCGAATGGCTTCAAGTCACCGACACTGAATCCCAATTGATGGAGGACTGATTGATTGATGATATCTGCTGAGCTTTCGTTATCCATCATCACCCTACGAATGTCCCGGTACGCTATCTGGAGTTCATTACTATCGCGTCGTTGGGTTTTATTTCATTGTCTTCCATATCGCTCGGGCAGAAGCTGATTTTTTCCCATCCTTCCTTGAATTTCTTGGGCGTCATTTTCGTTAAATTAATCTTTGTTGAGCTCTTCATCGTCAATTCCCTGATCTCAGACTTTCTATGTCTATTACTGGTTCCCGTATTAGGCCGTCGAATAGGGTGTGGATAGGGCTCAACCTCGGTGAATCTTTCTTCTTTGGGGATTTCTTATGCCTTTCTCGACCGTTGTCCAAGTCCCTAAGCTTTTATAAGTCCCTTGATTTATCAAAATCCTTCTTGAGTACATACTCCTTAAGGTGGTCGTCATAAATGAGGTTCTCAATGTGATTATTTAGGTTGTAGTACTAAAAGGTATCATGACCGTGATCCTTACAGAAACGTCAATACAAGTCTGGGTTTCTTTTGTTTGGGGCAGCCGTTATCTTCCTACTCCATTTTGCTAACCCTTTCTCCTGGACAATTGCAAATACATCGATCATGTTGTATTTTAGAGGAGTGTAAGTCGAATACTACCCCTTATACCTTCTCTTCATATCTCAAGTCTCTGTTATAGGATTTTTCCTCTTTCCTCGATCGCTTCTTGGTTCAGACCAGACTTTAGTCTCCTTCTGCACCCTGGTTCGAGATTCTACTTTATTTTTATTAGGATACGAGTCATGGACAAACGTTTCCTCTTACATAATTTCCTCTTCCTCTGCCCTCACATATTCTGCGGCTATATCCACCAACATAGGATATGAATGAAGGTGTTAATGGCTTCCGCGTTGTTAAAATCCTTTACTTGAACCGTTTCTTTGTTAAAACGAAATAGATATTCGTGGATTGTTTCATTTTCGCTTTATCTCAAGGAATATAAATGTGAGAGAGATTTCTTATACTGTAAGCTCCCCATGAACTGTTGTGTGAAGCCTTGCTTAGCTGGTCGAAGCTGCTGATACTATTACCGGGTAACTGTCGGAACCAATTTGAGGCCAGATCCCTGAAGATTATAGGCAGAGCTCAGCATAGTATTCGGTCATCTTTGGTATGTGTTTCCATTAGGTCGAGAAAATGATCCACGTGCTCCACAGGGTCCTTTCCTTCCGTATATTGTTCCATTGCTGGCATCCTAAACCCGGGCGGAAAGGCCTTGTTGGTTGTTTATGAGATAAAAGGCCCTCAACGCCCTCCTCAGAGATGGTTGTAGTATCAGCTTGCTCGTCTATCTATCTGTAACTTGTCCATGTCCTTTCGTAAGTGCTGGATCTCCCATGCTATTGGGTTTGAGGCTTGTCCCGAAATCCAACCGCCGTCGGGCTGCTAATCTGTCGGGTCTTGGGTTTGACGTTTGCCCGCCTGGTGGGGGGTGTTGGACTGCCTTGACCGTCGGCTCATTTGCTTATCTTTGTAGTGTTGGATACCGGGGTTGCTATTACTACAGTTTATTGGTTTGGATTGTCTCTTTGAACCAATAGAATATGTACTTTCTGAATCTGATAGCTGATAAGTTTTACTCGGCTCTCCTCTTACTATTTTTGACTTTAGTTTTGGTTGCCGCATCATAAGTTGATCGTTCGGTGTCGCAACCAATCCTTGAGTAGAGACAATTTCCTCTCCGGCCTCTATTATGGGGACTGGTGGAGCTGTCGAGGTTATTCTTCTGCCCACTATCTCTAGCAATCTTTATAGATGCACACCTGCTTCCTGCATGGTATGGCTGGTGAGGTTAGGAGAAGCTTGAAAAGTCAGTTCAGTGTGACTTATGGTGTACGTGGATTATCGGCTTGATCTTCTGAGTCGGAGGTATCTTCTATAAGATTCGAGGTACCCTCAACTATTTTCTTAGGTGGAGTCATGACTAGTGTTTCAATTTTTTTATGAATGTATGAAATCAACCCATCCTTCTAGAGCCAAATGTTGATACACAAAAATGTATTAACACTAAAGTCAAAGGTAAGGCTTGTCACATATGCAAAGTTTGACTTATTTTTAAAATGTCACTTGTGCGGTTTGGCATGTCAAGTGAAATTTACACAGGGTGTATGGGAATGGTGTATCTGGCCAGATTGGTCCGGAGGGATTTGTATGGATACTGGTTAAGTATGGTTGATTTTTGGTACTGATTGTGGTCGGTTTTTACACTCCAGATCTTTCTACAAGATAAATCACAAGATATCAAGCATGATTAACAGTAATTTTTCCCCCTCCTCATTTTTAAGGAGACTTCCTTTGTATATAGGTGAGATTGGGTGAATCCTCTTTTACACTTGAGTAGTAATGCTGTTTATTTATTGGTTCTGATTACAGTGACTCAACCTTGGGTGGCGGGTTGGTACATGTTCAACTTCCTATGGTGTGTTGAGCTGGGTCACTTCATACACGCATACACTTGTCCACCTGAGACCTAAAAAGGTTGACAATCTTGATGGGCACAATTTTTTGACGAGAGGTGACATTTGAGGATTAAAAACATTGTTTTTTGACATCTAGACGTCTGAAGTCAGACTGATGTTAGGCCTATTCTTTTGGATAATCTAAACTGGGTGGGCCTTCCTCTTTTTGATAATCTGGTTTCTTCTAGATTTGTCTCTTGGGCTCTTATCCTATGTAGTTTACGGAAATCTAAAGTGTCGGGTCCAATCTCTTCCAAAACCTGAGAAGAGGAGGCTTTTGACTAGCCAATAATTCCCTAACTTGCAATGGAACGAGCCTTTGACTTGTCCGTGGCATTTTTAATATTCAAAGTTTCCTTAACAACACGTAATGTATATGATATGCAATATTAATTACAAAGAGAACGGATGATAGACTTGACATGTTTTACGTTAGAGTTTGATAGTGTTTTGTGTATTTGGGACTGATATTATAGAAAGTGTTGTTGGGCGATAGCATTTATAGAAAGTTGATGAAAAGCTTCTATAAAGAATAAATGAATAATTGTATATTGTAGTTATTGATTTACTATTAAAATGTCAAATTAGGGCCCGGTTATAAACTTTTGATTTCTATATTTTTCTTTTTATATTATTCAACAGTGAGAAAAAATATTTACTATTAAAATGTTAAATTAGGGCCCGGTTATAAACTTTTGATTTCAATATTTTTCATTTCATATTATTCAACAGTGAGTAAAAATAAATGAATTGAGAGTGAACGAAAACCCCCGATGTGAACATAAATGAATAATTGAATGTTAAAGTTACAAATTTAGGTCACAGTTTTAAAATTATTAATTTGATCAACGGTAAATGAATAAGATTTGATATTAAAAGCTCAAATTTTTTTTTAAATGAATAAATGATATAGTCCTGCTTTTTAAATAAAAAAAATTAAAAACAATATAAATGTGTTTTAGGTCTCAAACTCTTTATTTAATTTCAATAAAACACTATAAATAGAACTAAATCTATTTTAAATTGTTCAAAAACCCTGTCAATAATACTTTAGCAAGGAATAACTAATGTGAGAAGCAAACTATCTAATTAATTAGACTTTATTTATATCTCCCGGCGTGTCATCCATGCTTAATTAGAATTAGATAGTGCGGTTTTTGTTTCGAGCATGTTATCATGACAAAAGTGAAAGCAAGTCGTGAGGCAAATGGAGGGTCACCAAACAGCTATTTACATGTAGCCAAAAATGATCTAGTCTAATGGATGGCTTTTGTTCCTAGAGCCTGTAATGAAGTGACCCATGCGGCTGCTCGTTTTTCTATTAGGCTGGATAACTCTATGATCTGGTGTGTTTCTGTTCCTAAAAATTGGATCCTTTACTGATTCTGATCGGCTTTTACATGTAGCCAAAAATGATGTACATTCTTATACTTTTTCTGTTGAAAGAAATTCTTTCCCTTTTCAAAAAAAAAAAAAAAGATGGTTACGGTTACCAAACAGCTTGTATATTTTCTCAACCTATTAGTTTTAGTATATCAAACAGCTTCAACTGGCTAATGCAAAGCAGTGAAGCACGTGACATAGAGCTTGACATTTGTGAGCTCGTTAACTGCCTGTATCTTGAGCTATGATGATCGATGATTGATGATCTTTTTTCTTATTTTGGGTGGGCTTAGAATTCGGCTCCAATGCCAGACGGCAAAAGAGATGACGCACAAGCGGTGGCGATGAGAATTTCAGGAGACAAGGCAGCTTTCCATAATTGCAAATTTATAGGGTTTCAAGACATGCACGTTGTGTGATGATAGAGGCAGCCATTTCTTCAAGGACTGCTTCATCCAAGGCACTGTTGATTTCATCTTTGGCAATGGCAAATCCCTCTACTCGGTATACTATTATTATTTGTCTTATCATATATCATATATCAATATTTTGATTAATCAATCCATAAATTAATGACTTATAGATGATGATGATGATCGATCAATATTCCAATCTCTGTTGCAGTATTAGTTCCTCATGTTCCTGACATCATGACTTCGTATGCTTTCGACAAATTAGCGATGTAGCGTTATAAAATTAGACATTACATTTTACTTCTGATAATTCATCAGCTTCTTGTTTTTGTTTAACTCTTGTCGTTTGAACAACTCCAGATTGCACCGCGTTTTGCATATGATCATGTAATTGATTCAAACTTTAATTTAATTAGTGTTTTGTACACTACACATAATACAAATATGATGGACCCTCTCTACGTATTCTAATATTTTATCTCTATTTCAATTCATGCCTAAAACGATTGTTTAGTGTTTCTTTTTTCGACATTGCTTCACCGCATTATAATTTATAATTACTAGGGACATAAAAGCTATAAATGTATTGCAATTTGTGATAGCATGCATAATTGCATATATATTGAATAATGGAAATGAATAAATAAATAAAGTAATTATCCTTTACATTATTGTTTTTGCGAATCACAGCTATTTGGAGATGCTAGCTAGCTGACGTACATACAGGGGCGGAGCCAGAATTTTGGCTTTAGAAGAACTAAGATAAAAACTAATATTAAAGGTCACACAAGAAAAATATATTAATATACCAAAACTTAATACCGTTTAGTCTTTTAAGGTAATGATACAAAATAATAATAATAATAATAATATATTGACACTAATTTTGAGAATCAAAATGAAAATCGACTTTATTTTGTATCTCAAAAATCATCTATAATCAAATTTATTTAAATTTCTTTACGATTTCCATTTCAATATACATAATCAAAGAATTTGAGAAAATGATCTTTCATCTTGTTGCATAGATGCAATATCTCTTTCAATAGTTCCTAATTAATAAATATATAATTCAAATGAAATATTTAAAACAAGATGAATATTGCATAATAAAATAGTAAAGAAAGTCTTAATTTGTTCGAGTGAATACCTAATAAAAAAAATACATACATATATAGAAAGTTTTAGCATTATAGATTTATAGAGTTCATGTATAGTTACATGGTAATTACGAGAGGATGTTATTTCCTTTTAGTATTAATTTCTTTTACATTTTCAATTGATTGAAATCTAATAATTGAAAATTAACCCGTTAATGTAGTAGTTGAACTCATTTATAGACTAAATTAGGAAATAATATATGAAATCATTTGAAATGAAAATACTAAAAGAGATTGATTTTTGTCTTGGACAAAAACTAAGTGAAATAAATTTATATTATTAATAAAATGGGGGGCTAGGTTACAACTACCCATACAAGAAAATTTCCTTGAACTTTCATTGGCTAGGGGCCATGGCCGCTATGGGCTCCCTTTGCATTCGCCTCGGTATACATATATCATATCATGTGGTATGAATATTCAATTATATGTGATTAATTTCATTTCACTTAATATAATTTCACTGGTCAAATATATACATCCAAACGTACCAAATAATCTCTTCTTCTTGCTTTGTGTGTTTTCTAGAAGTTTGAGGTTCTTTGCTGGTCGATTTTCATCAATTTAGGTGGTTTTCAAGCAATAATTGTTAATTTGATAATGAAATTCAATAATAAAGAATAGATCTTGAACTAAATTAAGGTTAGATGAAGTACAAGATTATTGAGATCATGCAAAAAAAAGAAAGAAGTATACAGTTGTTTCCATAATTATTAGATAGTTATAATTTGAAAATGAATAACCAAACAAAGTTTTTGTACATCCTATCAAGCAAAACTGTTCTTAAAGGAAAAGAAATCTAAAAAACAGGAATACTCTAAGGTCCCGTCCTGCAGCTGTTTTTTTTTTCGTTTTTGTTTTCCAAAAACGATTTCGAATTCACGTTCGTTAACCGTTTTTCATTTTATTTTCAAAAAACAAAAAAAAATTAAAAAATACAATTAGTGTTAAAAGTGAAAAATTTGAAAAACATTTGAAAGTTGTTTTTCGTTTTTTGTTTTTGTTTTTTTTTTTGTTTTTCACTTTAATAAAAAATCAGTTTTTATTTTTGTTTTTTTCTTCTTCTTCGATTTCCCCATCAGACTCCATCTTCTTCTTCCTCAATTCTTCTTCTTCTTCTCCCTCGTCACTCTTCTTCTTTTTCTTCTTCTTCCGGCGACGATCTGCGGCATTGGTGCCGCCGGCGACGACCTTTCTCTCTCTTTCTCTCTCTGCCGATCATCACAGCTCTTAGCTCTCCATCTTCTTCTTCGTCTGATCTGCTTCCTTCCCATCTTCATCTTCGTTCTTCCTTCACCGTCGCACCGCCGTTGATCAGGTCCCTCTCGCCGCTCGTCTCCGCCGATCAGCTCTACTTCGCCGCTTGTCGCCGTCGATCAGCTCTGCTTCGCACCTCATCGCCTCCGATCAGCTCTGCTTCGCCGCTCCTCGTCGCCGATCAGCTCTGCTTCGCACCTTATCGCCTCCGATCAGCTCTGCTTCGCCGCTCCTCGCCGCCGATCTTCTTCAGCTGGTCTTCTTCGTCTCCTGCTCGCCGTCTTCTTCTTCTTGTTCAACTGAACATTTTTTTTAGCAAATGTTTGATTTGTGATGGGTTTTGATGTTGTGATTTTGAATCTGAAATTCTAAATCGGGTTTTGTATTATATAAAATAATTGAAGTTCTTGGATTTGTTTGATTGGAGATTGAGGTTTGGTTTTATCGGTGGGAGATTTGTTTGTTTGGTTTTTTCAATTGAATGTGCATCAGTAAATTTTCTTGTGATAGATTGATATAAAACAAACTGTTTGTTGTGTTTTCAGAAATTTTCCATAAGCAACTACTTGTTGTTGTTGTTGTTGTTGTTGTGAAGCTGTTGTTGGTGCTGTGATCCAATTGTGGGGGCATTTTATTACATGCAGAGTCTTGAATTTAGGGGTGGGTATTGTTGGATGATTATTATCAGAATTTGTGTTGGGGAAATTTGAAGAATTTTGGGATTGTGATTGTGTAATTAACAGAGAAATTGTTTTTGTTAGATAATTGCAAAATTTTCTAATTATTCTACCAGACGCGTTTTTTCCGTTTTTTTATTTAAAATACCGTTTTCATATGTGCTACGCGTTTTTCGGATTTTGAAACAGAAACCATAAATACTGTTTTCATTTTTTTTTTTCGAAAAACAGTCAACGAAAAACGCTTACAGGACGGACCCTAAGTCGTTTAAGATACAATCACACAACTTCATTAAAATCCATCCTAGTCCATTAGTGTCCAATGGGCTGGGTGGTCCATTGCAGCCTGATTTGCACTTGACTCTTATAGGGCAGGCCTGTGTTCAATTCTATCATCTATGGTCGGGGTAGTAGAGCTTGACTATTGACTATTGACTATTGACTATTGAGATATCAGATATGTGAACTAGAAAGATCGGGTTTGAGACAAAAACTTGGGTGCAACTGGATGCACCATGCAGGGCCCATCCTGAAGCTGCCATGTACGCAAATTTGTGTATATGGCAGCATCAGGATGGTCGCTTCATGGTGCATCTGATACACCCAAGAATTTCACCGGGTTTGAGGGCAGGATAAGATCAAAGCATGAAAAAAATTGACGAGGTTTTATGAGAAAATAAGCTAATTAAACTTGTCGTCTATAATCGCAAAACTTCACACGGTAATATGCATTTCAGAACTCAGAGCATATCTGCTAGTTCACACATCAACAAAACGATTCCATTTTCGGAGCAATCGAAAAAACATACCGTAACTACAAGGTATATGTCAAGGATTCAAATCATCTATCAAAAAATATGTCACAATTTATGTTTTATCAACTAAATTGGATCATGTGTACACAATCATTTACATTTAATTATTTTAAAAAAAAATGTGTACATATAGTCCAATTTAGCTGGTTAGAGACAAATTAATACACTATTTTTTGACAGGTAATTTAAATCCATATGAATATGATAATCTTCGTGTATTGCTTATACGAGGGTTTTATTACTACCTCAGAATTATTTACAAATATATTTAAAAATACAATAAAGATTTCTCTACAACAAAACTTTGTCCCATAATAAATAGAAAGATTCGCAAAACAAAATCATGGCGGTGATCTTGAAATCATGTGCATAGATCAAGCAATTCAATCACCTTTTAAACAGAATTAGGACAACTCATCATAGATTTATTATTATTCTAATAATTAAACAAAATAAGAGTTCTCACTGTAACTCAAGCATCATGAAAATGGAGAAAACATGGGGCACTTGTAAATAATAAGAGCTTCAAGATGCATGATAAATGATAATAATAGAAACAACCTTAGAAGCTTCAGTCAGAAACATATATATGATTACTATAAAATTTGTGTTGCTGGAACATTAAATGTGTTTTGTTTCATCATCATATACCCAATCAAACATCAGGAGGTGGGTCACATGATCACATCCCAATAGAAACAATAGAGAGAGGTTTAAAGCAAATACCCTCCTCTCCCCATCAAAGATTCTGCCAGCACAGTGAAAATTTTCTAACTAAAGTTTCCTATTACTTCAATTCACTCAAAAAGAGAAAAGAGAGAGGGAATATATCTGCAAACAAGGAGAAACTATGCTTTACACACCAGAATTCTCAGCCCTAAAAACCTTCATCAACTATAAAGACCGCCCCGTAATTACTTACTCTTCAATGGCTAGTGTGTCTCCGGCTGCAAAAATCACCAAGAAACTTACTTCAGTAAATTAGACTACAGCAGTGAACAAGAGAGAAAAAAAGTAAATAATGTCATGCAATGTTGGCATGTTGCATCACAGTGGGTGGGATGTATGTATATATTGGTTGTAAAAGCAATGTCGACAAATAATGATGTCTTTGTAATGAAAAGATGTGATTGTTTAGAAGAGCGGTTACAGGCATGTATGTCAGTAGAACTAAACACGACTCACTTTCATCCTATCATCTGATTACAAAATTACCAGGTTCTTCACCAGCACATGCGTCCCTACACACCTGCGTTGTGAGTTGTGACATCCATTCCCACCCAAAATTACCCAACTTTATAGCTTGCTCAGGACCACCCGAGATGGCCCATAAGAATTATGAGTTTCATATCAAGTTGTGCTTGATTAGACTTGCAAGACACAGCTTAAGGTAATTCAACTGGATAATTGAGTGCTTTTAAGTATTATAATGCATTGGAATTCATTTTTAAACACACCCATTAAGCAACAAGAGACGTCGGGAAAATATATGAAAAATTACCTGAGCTGTCCTCAGGATGATCCTTCTGATGATTCTCCATGCACTTCATGAGGTACTTGAAGGTCTCAATCTCACAAGGGAGTGTGAGCGCGCCACAATGATCAAACCCAAACTCTTCTTCAGCCTTTTCCAGCAAAACCTTGAACAAGGAGTGGCTGAGATAGCTGGTGGGAATGATAAATCTTCGAAGCTCCGGCCCCACGTAAACCGCTAAATAACCTTTGGGGACATCTGGTGGTGGTCCGGGGCTGTGGCAGCTATCCTCATCTGAATCACAATATACAACATTTGTCAGTCTTCTACTAATTGCTGGTGAAATGCCTCCAGAGGACGGTGGTTCAGGTTGGGAGCTGGTCGGTTTCGAGCCAAGTGCTACAGCTTGCCACTTTTGGAGGATTTCCTTAAGCCTAACAATCTGCCTGATTCCGGTCAACTTGCTGCCACCATTGTCATCCATTGCCAAATGTTTACCACAATAGTGAAAAGTAACCGAGGATTCAGTTTCGAGCCTTTGATAGAGGACGTGTTAGTCTCATCAGATCTTCTTTCACTACATATACACCCAGAAATGAAGTATGTACATGTATGAAACAATAAGATCACACAACATAAAAAAAAAATCCAGATCAAGCAGCATTTGTTCAATCATATGCGACACAACAGATCGATTGTCTCATGAATCATGATCAAAACCCTCCTTTGATTTGCAAAGTTTTGAGTACTAAAATGATTGATTAATCATATAGAAACTGATCCTAGATGTTTTTCATTTATCATTTAATTAAAACAGCCAATTATTATCAAATCCTGGTACAAAATTTGAATGAAAATTTCAAAATCATTTAAATCTCAATATATCCCTCAAAATTACAGCAGAATCATGCAATTTCGTAAACCGAAACAAGTCATATTCAAAAGAAATTCTCCACTTCTATTCATTTCTAATAATATAATATCCGTATAGATCTCCATGTTTGATAAGCCGAAATTGAAACACGACCATTTTGGATCCAAATTACGACCGTAAAAATAAAATAAAAAGGCAGAAAACAACAACAGAAATGGCGGAAAACAGAGGATTGATATATTGAGATATGAGAGATGAAAAGAAAAGAGAGGAGATGGTACCTGACAAAAGCGAAAGCGGAGAGGAAAGGCCATACGGGGGAGCTTCGAAAGCGAATTGCAGACGCGAACTCTCCGACGCAAGAGAGAGACAGATTCTTCTCACAACCAAATTCTGCTCAGCCCAATCTCAACCACATTTCATCAATCAATGTTGTCTATTTTCTTTTATACTCTCATTGATTATCGCAGCAAATATTTCTGAGCTAAACCGAACCTGTCGGAGGACTCTCTCTCTTTTTTTTTCTTTTTTTTATAATTTATAAGGTATATGAACAGAAAAAAAAAATCTAACGGTTTTAAATAAATATAAAAGTATATATAGTCACAAGTAGAAATAATAATAAAAAGTTAATGTATATTAATTGGAGTGAGAGAGAGGCAATTTTAAAAGCGATGGATTAGCTCAACTTTATAGGTGTCGATAAATGATAAAAATTACACCACCTGAGTTAGCTTGCTTACTCAATCTCCTTTTTCCCTGGTCCACATGCTTCACTCAATCTTAGTAGGCCCGGCCCACCCTACGTTCGTTTTGTTCGTTGAAATATATATTATAATTGGACGAAAATTGGATACTAACCGGTAGGTATCCAAAATACTGATATCATCGATGAGAGTGTAGCACGTGGTCTTACTTTTTATATTTGATTCACGTGCTTCATTCTCATTGGTGGGATCAGTATTTTGGGTACTAACTGGTCAGTATCCAAATATTTTTCATTATAATTCTCTTCGAAACATTTATTTTCCTTTTTTTTATATCATGATTCAAGATGACACTGAAAAAGAAATATGTAATGTTAAAATTCTAGATGTTTAGTAGATATTGTCAAAAAAAAAAATTGTACCGTTACTTGACCAATTTTTTTAACGTTACAAAATAAATATCTTAAGTTTTTTAGAATCTGCTTAATTAGAGAATAATAATTATTATTATTAATTATATAAAAGATTAGAGGATTTCATGCATTTTCTCTTTTTCATTTTACACAGATGCTAATTGGGGATGTGCAGGAATTTCATACCTGACAATTTAGTTTTTTTAAGAGTTCTTTTTCATTTAGAGGCTGGATTAAAACATTTATTCTTTTATAAAGAAGTGTATGCAATGAGTATGGGTGTTCATTTCACATATTTTTATTAGAAAAAGAGAGAAATATTGCTAATATCGACTAAATGCACTTCATTTGATCTAACCAATATATATATATATATATATATATATATATCAGTTTTTCTCTCATCATGTAACCATCAGATTTACATACTTCAGCTTAGTCAAAATCTTCTTAGACTTAATCAATGGCTCACAAGTTTTGTTATAATCTTAGAAATTCGTTTCGGTCACGGGGAGAGAAAAAAAAAATATATATATATATATATATAATCATAGTATTATTATATTGAGATACATCCTTTATTATTATCAGCAACGGAAATATCTGTAAATCTCAAATTCAAATGCATTAAATTATCATAAAGCACCAGAAGAAAATAAGAAATAATTGATTTGATCAAAGGTTGGACACTTTCTTTTCTTGAAATATTACATTAATTCGAAATTGGAAGAATAGACTCGAATTTATAACCTCATCACGTAGAACCGATGAGCAAACTACTAGGTAAACAACATTACACACTTACACTACCATAATGAAAAACATACAAACCCAAAAGAAAAAGAAGCCAGAAAAAAGTGTTTGGATGGAAAGGCGGGAAATAATAGAATTGTTTGTAGGGCCAACTTTTGTTTGCTTTACTGGCCGGGCCGATTATATTAATGGGTGGGTCTCCACTTTATCCAAAATATATAAGATTTGTCTGTGTTTTAAGTTAAACGATCAAAGCATATCATCTCCTAGTACATGTGGTTAAGCACTTCTCTTCCATATTGGTGATCATGGATGCGAATACCACCATATGTATGTTAAAAGCATATGTGAAAAGTTTTCTCCTGATTTGTGGGAGGAGATATCTGAACCGTATATATATTATCTGATATTGGATACTAACCGGTCAGTATCCAAATATTTTTCATTATAATTCTCTTCGTAACATTTATTTTCCTTTTTTTTATATCATGATTCAGGATGATACTAAAAAAGAAATATGTAATGTTAAAATTCTAGACGTTTAGTAGATATTGTCAAAAATAAAAAAAAGTTGATAAATATCTTAATTTATTTTTCAGAATCGTCTTAATTAGAGAATAATAATAATTATTATTATTAATTATATAAAAGTTCAGACGATTTCATGCTTTTTTTCTTTTTCATTTTACAGAGATGCTAATTGGGAATGTGCAGGAATTTCATACCTGATAATTTATGTATAAAAGTAGTAGTTTTTTTAAGAGTTCTTTTTCATTTAGAGGCTGGATTAAAACATTTATTCTTTTATAAAGAAGTGTATGCAATGAGTATGGGTGTTCATTGCACATATTTTTATTATAAAAAGAGAGAAATATTGCGAATATCGACTAAATGCACTTCATTTGATCTAACCAATATATATATAAGTTTTTCTCACCTCTGGACGAATTGATTTTATTTATATCAGTTCCACAACTATATTAATCATCAGATTCACATACTTCAACTTAATCAAAATCTTCTTAGACTTAATCAATAACTCACAAGTTTCGTCATAATCTTAGAAGTTCAGTTTGGTCATGAAAAGAGAAAATTTATATATATATATATATATATATATATAATCATAGTATTATTATATTGAGATACATCCTTTATTATTATCGGCAAAGGGAATATCCGTAAATCCCACATTCAAATGCATGAAATTATCATAAAGCACTAGAAGAAAATAAGAAATAATTGATTTGATCAGAGGTTGCTCACTTTTCTTTTTCTTGTTTTGAAATATTATATTAATTCGAAATTGGAAGAATAGACTCGAATCTCTAATTTCTAATCTCATGATATATAAGTGATGGGCAAAGCAACAGATAAACATCATTACACACTGACACTTCCATAATGAAAAACAATACAAACCCAAAAGAAAAGGAAGCCAGAAAAAAAGTGTTTGGATGGAAAGGCGGGAAATAATAGAATTGTTTGTAGGGCCAACTTTTGTTTGCTTTACTGGCCGGCCCGGTTATATTAATGGGTGGGTCTCCATTTTATCCTAAATATATAAGGCTTGCTAGTGTTTTACTGCCTTGCCAAAACGATCCAAGCACATCACCTCCTAGTATATGTGGTTGAGCATTTCTCTTTCACATTGGTGATCAGAGGTGCGAGTCCCACCACATGTATTTTAAAATCATATGTGAAGAGTTTTCTCCTAATTTATAGGAATAGATATCTGAACCGTATATATATTGTCTGATATTGGTAGGTCTCGACAACCGTATTGTAATAGTTATAATACTTCAAAACAATCAAAAAGGGATGTAGATCAAAAGGTAAAGTGCTCACCTTGCGAGGTTCTATTCGGTTAGTAGAAAATTATATATCTTTTTCTTTTGCCATGTATTATCTTCTTGTATTGTTTAAGATCATACAGTGATTCGAGGAGGCTAAATGAATGTCATTTAACAAGTAATATTGGACTGCGGTAATATATTGAATGTTAAAACTCACTACTCCTCTGACATGCTTTGCTTCTCCTGAGCATTATTATTCTTATAAGGTGCCCAAAATAGTTAAATAGTTCCTTAATAATTAGTCAGGAGCAGCAGTAATAGGTGACAAATATGATATATCTATGCATTTCTGTTTCTTTATCCATCAATTGTCTCGGTCTGTCATTATTTCGATGTTGTCTAGTACTAAAATTGCGATCCAAACAATTTGCTTTAAATTGCACCTTTTTTTTTCGCAATTTCTAGCATATTTTGATCTACCTACGAGTGGCTAATTATTTATTTTTTGGCAGGATATGAATTATTACAATAAATTAGAAGACTAACTAAGGCATAGTTTGACATTGTTGTGCTATGGGGAAAATTGCTTTTGATTCTACTTTGGGAGAATTGCTTTTGGATTTACTGTGGAAAGAATTAAGTGAGTGTTTGGTAAACTGATTTTTAAAAGTGCTGTTAGAACCAAAAACAATTTCAATGTATTTAATAAACTATAACTAAAAAGTGTTGTGGCGTTGCAAAATTATTTTAAAGGACACACATGACTATTGAGATGTTTTGAAAATAAATTATTTGTTTTATTTTTATTTGTTCCATATCCAAACCCCCAACTTTGAAGTCTTCAATTAAATAAACACAGCTTGAACAAATTTGATCCAACTTTGAAGATTGTTGAACACTGATAACTGATAAGAAAATGGAACCACAGCCTTTCTTGACGAAGACATCGAACTTCTCTCCATAAATGGAGAACACCACCAGCCACCAAACCGCCACCGCCGCCTAACCGAAAACAGCGTGACTACCCGTCGAACTTCTCTAACGCCACGCACAGTCCGTCAATCTCCTCCAAATCCGCTCGATCGCCCAACAATCTCCTCCATGGTCGCGCTTTCTCTCTCTCTCTCTCTCTCTCTCTCTCTCTCTCTCTCTCTCTCAGAACCTAAACTGAATCTTCTCTCTCTAAACACAGAATCTGAAGATGATGACCTTTTCAATTTCATTTTTTGTTTCAATTACTGGTTTTGGTTTTTTGAAGAAAAAAAAGATTACGCTATTGTTGATTTCTGAAGATGATGATGGTGTTGGTTTAATTTGATGATAAAAGAGGGGTGGTTGAGTTTAAAGATGATGATGGGGCTGGTTGAATCTAAAGAAGAGTGGGAAGAGAATGGGTTTGATTCAATCGGAGTTTGGTGTGGATTTGATTCGACCGGAGTTGGATTTGAAGAAAACGGGATGATGATTCTCATTGTTTTGGGTTTTTTTATTTGGTAAATTTCATGAAAGGCAAGGGGAAAAAATATGAATTATTTCTGTTTCCTAGGAAGCTGGTTTCTAAAGGCATCAAAAAGTAGCTTCTCAATTTCTGCTCTGGGTAAGCCACTTCCCATAAATTTTACCTAACACCCTGGGCCTACTTCAGAAGAACTTTTGGCTTTAAAAGCAGCTTGGGAAGCATTCCCAAACTAGGCCACTGATGAGGAAAATGACATGTTGGATCGGGCTTTTAGGCCTATAGAGATATGTGCGGTTTTTTCCTTGTTTAAGTGGAATATGTATACAAATTGGGATATTATCGATTTAGTTTCTAAGAGGGGTGTATTGGATTGAGATTTTAATAGACAATTTTAGAGTGTAAGGATTTTATGGATTTACAAGACTATTATGATTATTAGGATTGTTAGGACTATACTTTTAGGATTATTAGGATTATATGAACTAGACTTTTAGGATTCTGAAAGAGTTTTTGGACTTTATTTATAGACTATTAGGATTATCTAGATTTTATTTCAATACTTTTTAGACTTTTAAAAATATGGACTTTCAAGAGTCGATTATAATATTCAATTTTCTCTCCAAGTTCCGGTGCTCTATAATCTTGTTGATGGCAATCACTGAATAACAAAAATTGAATGAAAAACATGTATAAGCTATGAAGAGATGTAATAAAATTTTAAAATACCACCAACCAACACATAACCTTCAACCGATTCATATGGTGCAGAAAATGTCACCATATGAAATAAATATAATAACCAACAACCCATCCCCCACTACCTCACTAGAAATGACATGAAACAGGGAAAAACAATAGTTTGAACATTGAAGTATTTCTTTTTAGCTTGTTGGACTTTATTAATTCATATGTTATCAAACTCCAATATTCACAGCTCTTTAATCTTTTTTTTTCTCTAGTGGTGTGTACAGTCTATGTCCCCCTTTCATGTTAGTGATAGATGATTCAAGTCCGGTGAGATGAGTTGATATACATACTATGCATGTATTGGTTAAATTTGGAGGGTCGAGGCATGATAAGAATTTTTTTTAATATAAATGTAAATAACCCAAAAAAAATTGATATATAAGATTTAACTATACATATTTATAAAAAAAAATAACTCCAAACGGTCAACTAGTGCTGGCTCTCGACAAGTTTCGGCATACCCTTCCGTTATCGGATTTAAAAAAAAAACATGTATCTAAAGTTTATAGAAGCATGGTTTTATACGAGTCACATATCTTTTTAACTCGCTCAGGCAATAAATCAATAGAAATGGTGATCATCTTCTTTTGTCTTTGAACTCAATCTACACAAATGACGATATTATCAGTAATGGACCAGCTCTTTTTATCAGGTGTGTGTGTGTGTGTGTGTATATATATATATATATATATATATATTAAAAAAAAATCAACTTCCTCTTTATCTTTATTTTTGCCAAATCCATCTTTTATAGACGTATATAAAGTATTTGATCAATTTTTACTAGTCTTCCTAAAGATTTTAGATACTGGTAGTGGTGGTGGGATCATGGAAATCTAGCATAAAACTATTTTTTAACTCACAGAGGCATTTTATCAGTCATTTGGTACTCGACTATCAAGTGTAGTTTTATACTGTCTTTTGCATGTTTGACCGTTACATTTATTATATGCCAAACAAAATATCTAAAATCAAATAAAAAGTCAAGAAAGTATTGAGGGAGAGGGCAAGACAATTTTGAGTTAAAGCTATTTATAAATATCACTAAAAAGTCTAGAAAATCTATTTTGTCATGAAATCCTAAAAATCTTGATCTCAATCCAATACCAGCAGACAATTTGCTGCCTCTTGAAAGTCTAGATCCAATACCACAAGACAATATGAACTTTTTAAAAAAATCTTAAAAGTCTATATCCAATACCACAAGATAATATGGACTTTTTTAAAAAATCTCAAAAGTCTTGATCGAATACCACCAGACTTATCTAACTTGTTAAAAAGTCTCTATCCAATACCACCAGACTTTTACTTCCCCAAATTGTCTAATAAAATCTTGAACCAATACACCCCCCTAAGTTTGGATGAAAGATCAATTTTCTATACGTGTTTGCTTTTTTAGTACCTTTAGTCCCTTACTTTTCATAAATGTATCAATTTGGTTCATCTAACCCTAATTTTGACGGTCAAACTTAACAGAAAGAAAATTGACTAAAATACCCCTAATTTATTTTTTTATTTTTATTCCTTAAAATTTTTGTATTTTAATATTTGAAATTAATGTTTAAAAAAAAGAATAAAAAAATCATGATACTCATCTCCTACATCATCATCTTTATCACTTGATCATCACAATCCATTTTCAATCTGAAACACAATCTATTACCAAACCTTTTTCTCACAAAAATCAATTTCAAAAATAGTCAAACAAAAATAGTTACTCTTTAACAATGAGCAACCAAAACGAATTTGTTTCTCTTTAAAAAAATTGAATTTGTTTCATCTAAAACAATCATCAAAGCACCTATCAACATACTAATTCTTGAAAAAAAAATTATTCCAGTCATAACAACAGAGGATGATAATATACACACATATTCAATTATAGCCAACCTTATATCCAAATTAATCACTATCCACCATCATCATTGAGATTCAAACCCAAATCAAACCCAAGCCAAATGATCATCATCATCCATTAGGATTGAAAGAATTAGGGATTTGGTTGTTTTTGGGCTACAATGGCCGTTTGACTTTTTAAATTCCCCAAAGGTCAAAATGTTGCGTTTAGACTAGAGGTGTCAATATGGGTCACGACACGAACCCATTTATTACGGGTTTGGGTTGAGGTTAAACGGGTCGTTTCAATAAACGGGTCAATCCGTGTAACCCGTTTATTAATTGTTTCGTGTTCAAGTTAAATCTAACGGGTCACGGGTTGACACGATTAGTAAGGGTAAATATGTAAATTTAGTGATAAAGGGTATTATTATAAATTTGGTGTATACTATTTAAAGTTAAAATCAAAACCCTAAGCCTAATTTCACATTTTCACTTCCAACACAGTCGCAGAAACTGTTTCTAAAGCTATGTTTGGGATTGTTGTGTTTTGGAAAAAATCTGTTTATAGCTTAATTTCAGAAATAATCAACTTTAGATAAAAATTGGTAAGTGTTTGGTAAACTAAATTTTAAAAGTGCTTAATTTTTGAAATGATGGAAAAATGTATTGAATAAAATTACTAAAATAGACATCATTAATAATATAAATATAAAGCATATAAAAAAATAAAAAATAAACAAATAAACAAATTTAAACAAAATAAAAATGACCGAGTCAACTCAGCTTCTTCTCAAACAACTAGGCCTGAGTCAACTCGCTCAACAGATCTGAAACTCAGCAAATGAGAACCACCGCCGGTTTGCTTGAAACCCTATCCACAGCCGCCCCATGTCTAACCGCAGCTTGTTCAACTTTGCGTAGGCCCGCCGGAGGTGGACCGATCCACCACGAAACCGGCGACGCTCAACTCCGTAGTGGAACCGGCGACGCTTTTTCACTAGGACTTGAATATGCCGGTGACGGAAGTGAAAGCCAGAGGCGAGGATGGTCAGCTTGGCGAGGTCGGCGTCGTGGACCTGATGGTGTCTTGTCGCAGGGAGGAGGCGGCTGCGAGGGAGGCGGGGTGGCGTCGGTGGAGGTGGTGGCTGGGGAGGGATTCCGGTGGTGGCCCCAGTCCCGATCAATGTTTTTTTTATATTTTTATTTTTTTTACTTTTTATTATTTTTATTATATTATTAAATATAAGGTAATATTGTTTTTTATTAAAATAGTGAGGGTATTCTAGACAGTACATAAACAAAAGCTAGCTTCTACTTCCAAAAGCAACCCCCACCCAGCTTCTCAAAATCTGATTAATGGAGAAACAAATTATAAAATAAGTTATTTTTGGGTAGTTTACCAAACACCAATTTGTTCAAAACTTATGAAATAATTGATTATTTCCCGAGTAAAAGCAATCTCAAATATAACATAGGTCTCTCTCTCTCCCTCTCTCTCTCTGTTTCAAGTCTTCAAACTGGTACTACTTCTTCAACTCTTTATCTTCTATCATTTTTGTTTTCTCTTATCTCTTCCTCATCAAATTATTTTTCACAGCTCGCTGAGCTTCAGATCTGCTGCTACTTGAATACTTGATGTCTCTGAAACATTGAGGGTGCGTTTGGTATGCGGGATGGGACGAGACAAGGTGGTACAAAAATCACAAAAAATTGTCACACCCAATACCCTAGGACAACTTGTCCCATAACATGGGACAAATGTCAAAAAGACCACTTTACTCTTTAAATGTTCAAATAATTACAAACATATCCAATATATTATATTTTATATATATTATTAATATATATATAAATTATAATTACATATAATATATATATATATATTATAAAATTATATATAATAATATATAATATATTAAATATATATATATATTAATATTTAATAAAATTTAAAAATTATAATTACATATATAATATAATATAATATATATTATAACATATTAAATATATTATTTTATATATAATAATATTTAATAATATATACTAAATCATATATATATTATATATAATAATATATATATATATAGGATATATATTATATATATATATTATTATATATATATATAATACAATATATATGATATATATATATATCCTATATATATTATTATATATATAATGTGTATATATTATATATATAATATGTATAATTACATATATAATATTATATATATATATTAAATATTAATATATATATAATATATATTTAATATATTATATATTATCATATATAATTTTATAATATATATAATATTATATATGTAATTATAATATATATATATTATTATATATAATAATAATATATTTAATATATTATATATTATTATATATAATTTTATAATATATATAATATTATATATGTAATTATAATTTATATATATTATTATATATAATAATAATATATTTAATATATTATATATTATTATATATTATTTATAATATATATAATATTATATATGTAATTATAATATAAATATTTTTAAATATTATTATATAATAAGATATTTAATATATATTATATATATTTTAATAATATATATCATATATATTATATTATTAAATATATAGGATACATATATATATATATATAATATACAATATATATTATTAATATATATACATATATTATAATATATATAATATTATATTTTTTATATGTACAAATATTTAATATTATATATATATATATATCTTATATATTATTATATATAATGATATAATATATCATATTATTATATAATATTATTAAATAATTATAATATATTTCAATTACAATATTACTATTTGTGTAAAATATAATAATATTGTAATTGAAAACAAGAGGTCATTTGAACCCTTTTATTTTTGTTAAATATTATAATATATTTCAATTACAATATTTATTTAATATTGTTAAATACGATATATAAAAATTGTTTAATATATTGTTTAATATTAGACAAAACAATGAGGGCACTCTGGTCATTTGAATCTCTTGTCCCGTCCTGTCCCAGTCATACCAAACGTATAACAGTACAGTCCACTGTCCTGTCCCATACATTCCAAACACGTCATGGAACAACTGTCCTGTCCAGTCCAGTCCAGTCCCGTCCCCGTACCAAACGCACCCTGAAAGAAGTAGTGCCTCCTCTCTTCCGCCGCATCGAATCTTCAGCTCCGCTTTCTCTCTTCCAGTCTTCCGCCGCATATTCAGCCACCGCATTGTTCTCCTCCAATTTTAGTTTTTGATTTGAGATTTAATGTTAATAAAGGAGATCGACCGAATCTCCAAGAAAGAAGCAAAAATTAATTTGTGTTGGAGACTAGGAAAGTTGCAGATGAAGCTGGTGTCAAAAAGAAAGGGCAACTTGATGGTATGGATGAGAAATATGATGGTGAAACACTAGTAGAATATATCGATTTGTATTTTTGGAGATTTGTATTTGTGAACTTGGATTTGTATTTGTGAACTTTTGGATTTGGATTTGTGGAATTATTTTAGTGTGAATTTGTTGATTACTTGGTTTTTATTTTTAATATGTAATTTAGTAAAATAAACATTAACAGGTTAAACGGGTCATACAGGTACATTTAAACTTATCATTTGACAAGACCCGCCAAACCCGTTTATTAAACAGGTTATTCATGTCGTGTTTGTGTTGAACCATATTTAATCGTGTCGTGTTTGGATCGAAGGGGTCTAATCTGTTTAATAATCGTGTCGTGTTTGGATCGATTAAAAATTAATCGTGTCATGTTCGGGTTGACCCAAACATGACCCATCAACCCGAATTGACACCCTTAGTTTAGACTTTAGACCATAGTTTGTGTTTTTGAAACAACGACATTTCATTTAGTTAGTAGAGTCTGATGAAAATGCCCTGTTTAGGTTCTAGGTCAATATCAGTTAAGGCAGGGGTGCATCTTTCGATTCACTAGGTTGTTATCTTATTTTGTAAAGGTCTCCGTTTATAACAGATGTATCCATATGTTTTGCTGAGTAATGAATTATGAAGAATTTTACAACAACTTTCTCACAGGTTCTCTCACTCTCTTCTGATTCTTTTCTCATAATCTAATATATTGATTCTTTCAATCCATGCTTTATGTTACGGTTGAATTTGGAAAGAGAAGCAGAATTAATCGGTTTGAGTTTGAGAAGAGAAGCAGAAGAAAATAGCAGAAGATGAGATATTGGGTCGTAATTATATTCAATACTTTAATGAATTCAAACTTAGCCATTTGTAGGCTTAGGCCTTGTTTGATTTTTCCATTTAATACTGAATGACACTTAATATGTTCTATTCAGTTATTTTGTTTCATTTTTAAGTGTTAAAATCACTTAATGAACCCCTAAAACCACTTGTTTTGAAAAGTGAAAATTTTTCACTTTTCACTTAATAAAAATTCTGTGGAATTTAATACAAAGTTTTACTTCCAAAATTATCCTTGCTAATTTAATCTATGCTTTGGGTGTTTTTTTTTCTTTTCTCCTAGCAGCTAAGCTGCCGGCTTTGTTTGCTTGTATTGTGGTTTTTAGCCTCCTTGGTTCCTTGAATAAAATATCTGTTCAATATATATATATATATATATATATATATATATATGGTATTATGGTTTGCCCCGTTTATCATTATTGAGTGTACATGAACATTTATCAATTAAGTAGTACCGGTGGACATTTATCAATTAAATAATATTGGTGGATGTAAATCAACAACAGTAATCATTATAGTGAGAAATTAATCATGTTGCAATTCATTGGTAAAACCAACATGTCCACAAACCAACCTATCCAGAATAATATAAATTTGAAATATTATTAATAACTAAGTAAATTTATTTTAGAATTATTAATTTACATGTTAGAGTTGTCCTAAATATATTAAAATATAAATATATAACAAATAATAGTTAGAAGGGCATATATGTGAAAATATTTATGTTCAGACATTTATAACTTTAAAAAACAAATAACTTATCACTTATATTCAGTTTTCTGTGAAAAAAAACAAACATGTTTTTCAGGTTCAGTCTTCAGTCACTATTCAGTCTTCAGTCACTATTCAGTCTTCAGTAACATTCAGTGCTGTTTAGTTTTCAGATAAAAAATCAAACGGGGCCTTACAATCAACAACTAAACATTTTGAAAACAAGGAAACTAATCATCCACTAACTAAATGTAGGGAAAAATACGAAAACGCAGCGGAAGTGAGACTAAAAAAATTAGTATAGTTTAAAATTTTTACAATATTTGAACCTTAACCCTTTAATTAATTAAACATACATATATTCAAAAGATATCATACCTCTTGTCGTGTGATCCGATTGACTTAGCGTCGATGGTAATCCGCAAGATCTTCCAATCCGATCACGAACGTGAATCACCTAGGAGCGTGGTCTCCCTATTCTTTGAATTGCGTACCTGAGAATGGAAAAACGAAATCTTCTTTCCTGATCGTTAATCACAAAAACTCCAAGAGCCTAGAAAGATCGTTCCAATCACTTTTGAATTCACAATCGTTATGATTGAAACTCGCGTGAACCTAAATTGAAAGTGTGCACAAAACCTTTTTATGTAAAGGCTTGCAAGTGCACTATCGAATTTAGAACTATCTTTCTCTCTTCCTCTTGGCCGAATTTTCACTATGTTCTAGAGTTGGAATTTTTTTATATTCAAAAGTAAGAGAATAAAAAATTCTTTCTCTAAATTTTTTTTTTCTTCCTATCACTATTAATTCCGAAAATAATAATATATATAGGTATACAAATCCTTTCCTAAAGAGGATTTACTTAGTAGGCAAGAATCCTATCTCTAGGTGGATTTACTTGGTAACAAAGAATCATTTTTCAAAAAAAGATTTCTTTTCCACACCAAGACTCTTAATCCAACTCAAATAGTGTATTTGTGATTATATTAAAGACTTCCTTATTTGATTAGATAAATAAATTCTTTATTTATCTACTTACCAAATTAAGTCTTTTATATTTATTATACTATTATAATAGTATACTACTAGGAAACATAATTCCTAGTCAAAAAAGATTTTGATTTTTAATTAAATAATTAATTAATTTTCATTTAATCAAACAATAAAATAAAATAATATTTTAGGCTATTATTATAGCCTTGCCGCCCACACACACAAAAATATGGGCAAAATATTATTTTCTTATTTTATTTAATCCATTCAGGCTTTAAATAAAAGCCCACATGTGAACCATACTCATTCTTACTAAAAGAAACAAGTCCACATACCTCTCATTAATATATTAATATAATTTGAGCAGTCCATTAAATAAATAATGTGCAAATTATATTCTTAATATATTAAATACAATTCTAGATGGATCCATAAATTAGTCCGGTAGAATATATCAAGTGATCCATGCAAGTCCGTGTGGATTGGGGATCTTGGCGGGCTATCTAAATTTAAGCTTCAATAGACATAACCTAATCACAATCAACAAATGATTCACTTATGTCTGATTTATTAATTTTAGCTCATTCCACTAAAGAGCTAAAATTGAACTCTTAAATAAAGATAGAATAAGAAGTTGTTTCTCATTCATACCCTACACAATCTTATTGGAGATAGTGTATCCTCGTGTATAATATCAGTAATATCCAAGAACTTATAGACCGCCTATAGCTCTCCTAGTTACCATATTTACTCATATGACCACGTTTTGAACTTGAATATTTTGACTTGTCCCGAAGCAATGTTTTCAATAGACATTATCGAAAACTCAACGTTGAGATTTAATATCCAATACCTCAAAATATCCATATGATAATATTATACTCTCATTCAATAAATTGAGCCATGATGTCCATATCTATAAATGAAGTCCTCTATCGCTTAACAAATGAATACCACCAAACTATCGAGGATAGACTATGCTATATAATTGTACTCATTGATAGCTCAAATGATAACACTTGCAATCATAAGTCCATCATTTATCTCAGGATTAAGATAGACTCTCTGATTGTCCTCATAATGAAAAGACTTGTATCTACTGATGGTTCTAGATAAAATATTTCATTGTGATCTTGTTCAATGCACCTAGTGCACTAGATTCTTTTACTCAAAGACCCTTTCGATGATTTTAGACTCATCATAACTCATTTGATCCCACTCAAATGCCAGCAAAAGAATTCTACAACTTTATCAAGATAAAGGTGTCCAACCTTTAATTTAAGTTGTGAACGTTTATTCAAGACTAACTAAAAAATTGTGTCTACTTCATACATATCCAGATGTACGAACAATTCTTCCTTTCTCATAGTCTTTTGACCTTATGATTATTTACTTTGACAATTATCATTATAAATGCTATAAGATTTTATAAAACTAGAAATCACTTTATTAATATGAAAAGATTGCCAATTACAATATTACACTCTTGCTATTGAGCATAATCCTAACACTAAAAACAATGAGCAACAACAGTAGTGCCCAAAAACAAAGGAACCCATATAACCATGAATCCACAAACTAACTTATTTGACCTAGACATGGTCCACCTAGCTAAACAACGGTCGACAAGCACAACTTGCATGATTAGATGAAAATAATGCCCATATCATTCCTCTACCCTTAAATTTTTCTTGTCCACAAGGAAGAATTCAGGATAAAACTTAACGAAACGTTGTTGACTTTCCCACGTTGTGTCTTCACGTGGAGCATCGGCCCATTTCACTAATATTTTTATTTTCGGACAATACCTTCCATTGTGAATTATACATTCCCTTGGTTTTTCAAATTGCCAACAACTCGAATGGTTTGAGGATGGTTGGTTCCGGTCATAGCATGGAAGGAAATTTCCAGAATCGGTTTTGTGAAAGCTGGTTTGCTAGGCAATTCTTCGAGTGTGGTAGAAAATACAGTTCTTGTTCTGGAGTGTCTTCAATCATAAACAATTGGTGACTTTAACAACGATGGACAAGTACGAACTTATCATCGCAACAAAAAACACATTCCTTTTTCGTTCCTTTCACGAGCCGCATGGCCTGTAATCTGACAGAATGAAACTTGTGTAGTATTAGAAGACGGGGTCGATTTTTGGTTGGGTAGGGGACCAAGCAGACTAGCGGTCATATAAGAGGGTGTTTTGTGAGGTACTATGTTGACTGTTTGTGTGACATGGAAACCGTGGGAAGTTTCTGATGGTGCAAATGGGTTGAGCTCATTCTCGACAGTGTTGCCGTTATGGTTAACACGTAGGCCTTTAAGTTCAGTCATGATTTTTTGAAAGGTTGCATTAATTTGGCCGAAATTAATGTTCATCACATCGAAATTGGACTCATGACGAGCCAAAATTTCATAAACTTTGTTACGAAACTCTGTGTCCATGATCGGAACCGCGCTCTGATACCACTGTTATGGTTGAATTTGGAAAGAGAAGTAGAATTAATCAGTTTGAGTTTGAGAAGAGAAGCAGAAGAAGAAAATAGCAGAAGATGAGATATTGGGTTGTAATTATATTCGATACTTTATTGCAGTCAAACTTATCCATTTATAGGCTTACAATCAACAACTAAACATTCTGAAAACAAGGAAACTAATCATCCACTAACTAAAAACAATGAGCAACAACAGTCTTGCCCAAAAACAAAGGAACCAATGTAACCATGAATCCAATAACTAACTTATTTGGCCTAGACTTGGTCCACCGTCCACCGAGCTAAACAACGGTCTACAAGCTCAGCTTGTATGACTAGATGAAAATAATGCACATATCATTCCCCTACCCTTAAATTTTCCTTGTCCACAAGAAAGAAATAAGGATACAATTTAATGAAACGCCGCTGATTTTCTCACGTTGCATCTTCATGTGGCGTATCGACCCATTTCATTAATTGTTTATGATTGAAGACACTCAAGAACCATAACCATAACCAGAATTGCCTAGCGAACCAACTTTCACAAAATCGATTCTGAAAGTTTCATTCCATGCTATGACTGAAACCAACCATCCTCAGACCATTCGAGTTGTTGGCAAATTGATGAACAAATGAAGGTATCATTTAAAAATGAAAATATTTGTGAAATTGGTCGGTGCGCCACGTGAAGACGCAACGTGGGAAAATCAACGGTGTTTCATTAAGTTGTATCCCGATTTCTTCCTTGTGGATAAGGAAATTAAAATTTAAGGGTAGGGGAATGATATGAGCATTATGTTCATCTAGTCATGCAAGATGTGCTTGTAGACCGTTGTTTAGCTAGGTGGACCGGGTTTAGATCAAATAAGTAAGTTGGTGGATTCATGGTTACATGGGTTCCTTTGTTTTTTGGCACTACTGTTGTTGCTCCTTGTTTTTAGTTAGTGGATGATTAGGCCCCGTCCTGCAGCTGTTTTTCAGTTCATTTTCGTTTTTGTTTTTCAAAAATGATTTCGAATTCGCATTTGTTAACTGTTTTTCATTTTATTTAAAAAAAATAAAAAACAAAATAAAAAACAAAATCAGTGTTAACAATGAAATATATGAAAAACACAAAATACTTTTTTTTGTTTTTTTTTTAAATTAACATCAATTTTTTTTTCTTTTTTCTCTTCAACCTCCGATCTGGTCATCATCTTCTTTATTCATTGTCTTCTCTCTTCCCATCTTCGTCTTCTTTCTCTTTTCCATTTTGTTTTTCAACAAATAAAAAACTTATTTTTATTTCTTTTTCTTCATTCAACAGACCAGCTTCTTCTCTTAGTCTCATTCTTCTTCGCCGTCGATATCTTCTTCTTCTTTCGATTGACCCACCGATCTCCTCTTCTTCCGATCTTCTTCTTCTTTCCTCCGATATTCTTCTGATCTTCTTCTTCTTCTTCCTCTTCTACGTCTCAAACAAAATAAACAAAAAAAGCTTGTTTATCGGATCTACTCATTCTTCTCAAACAAAAAAAAACAAAAAAAGGTTGAAGAGAGGAAATTTAGAAAAAATTTCAGATTTCTTCATTAAAAAAAAGAAATTTGAAGAGATAAAAGGGTGGAGCTGCTTGTTGTTGTTGTTGTTGTTGGGTGGAGCTTTAAAAAAGCTACTTGTTGTTATGTTTCCAGAAATTGGAGCTGTGTTGTTGTGTTTCTAAATAAAAAAACTGCTTGTTGTTTCAAAAGGCTGGTGTTGTTGTTGTAGTTGGTATTGGAGATCTAATTGTAGGGGCATATTATTAAGGGTGGAGTCTTGAATTTGGGGGGGGGGGGGGGGGGGGGGGGGGGTTGTGTATCGCTGGAGATCTAATTGTAACTGCAATATCTTAAACCATGCTAATCGCGTTGTTCTAATTGTGTATATTTTGATCTGTGTGGAAGACAAGCTTGGTTGTGTTGTTGTTAACCCTCAGAGGAACTAACAAACCCATGGATCTTCCCAGTTCTGTTGACAAATTATAACATTTCTAAGACTCTACTCTTAGATAATTGCTAAAGGTTGAATTTTAATTTATTTAATCAATTTAATCAATCTAGCAATACTCTTTGTTTAGTGGTTAATTATTTAATCAATTTGTTTTTACTTGTTATAATATTAAACAAAATGTAAAAATTGAAATTTCAATTTTCGATAGTTTTCAGTTAATCTACCAGACGCGGTTTTCCAGTTTTTATTTTCAAAATACGAATTTCAGTATATGCTACCAGAGGTATTTTCGGATTTCGAAACTGAAACCAAAAACACTATTTTAATTTTCATTTTCATTTTTCTTTTCAAAAAACCCTTACAGGACGAACCCTTCGTTTCCTTGTTTTTAGTATGTTTAGTTGTTGATTGTAGGCCTATAAATGGCTAACTTTGAATTCATTAAAGTATTGAAGTTTGTGTAATTCTGAATAGTTACGAATCTAGCTTTGATCACCTAAGCACCAACCTCAAGCATATCACCACCACCATTCAATTCATCCTCATTGAACTCAAAGCCTTACGTGTTAACCATAACGGTAACACAGTCGAGACTGAATTCAACCCCTTTGCAGCAGCAGAACCTTCTCACTATTCCCAACTCACGCAAACTGCCACTCCATCCAACCACACCATGAATAAGCGCCACCATACCCAACTGAAGTTGTCTTTTCCAACATTCTGCGGCGACGACCCCACAGGCTGGATTTTTAAGGCCGAACAATACTTCGATTTTAAAAAAAAAATTGATGAAGATCAACATGTGCAAATAACCTCCTTTCAATTGAATGGATTCACTCTTCAATTGCTTCGTTGGCTAACGAAACTCAAAGGCCCATTTACGTGGGCGGAATTCACATAAAGGCCACAATTGTTCATGATAAAGGTTTCTCTTTCAGATGTTTCAACCGAATCAGTGGCGATTTACAACAACATATCTGAATTTCATCCTTGCGGACAATGATGATTTTTGGGGGATGGAATGATATGGTCACGTGCAGGTGGCCATGAAAGCCATGTATGGGTGCTGTTGACAGTGATTTTTGGATCGTAGGATTGATCACACTTCTAACAAGTCGTTGCCAGTTGCTAAAGATGTTATGAAGAAAATAAGAAAAAAAAGCAAAGCATGGAAGCACAGATTTTACGTGGTAAAACCCCAAGGTGGGGAAACATCCACAGTTGCCAGTGATTGCGAGAGAATAATCTACTATAAGAATAATATTACAATCTCTGCCTCGCTAGCTCTCTAATAATGTATGATGATTTTTGAAACCCTTGTTGGGTGTTTTTAAGGTCTATTTATACATTCATAGAACCCTAATTCTTGGAATACCAGTAAAAGAAAGGTGACATTCCTTTAATGAAATACAAACAAATCTGATTTATAGGAGTCGTACTGCTCTTCTTTCTCGTCTTGCATCGTTTGCGTTTTAATCACATCAGATCTTTTATTCTGGACTCCGATAACTTTGAGGAAATCTGTTTCCTTATCAGAGTATGCTTCATGAGACCTTATTTGAGGAAGATTCTTCTTTACTTGTTTCAGGAAGATTCTTCTTTATGTATTTGAGTCGCGATTCAACGTTATTAGCATGTCAAGCTTCTGAGCGTATCTGGAAATTATCCACCTATCGCTTAGCCGATCACCTTCCAAACCCGACCAGGTCTTTTCACCCCCGACCAAGGATCTGAACCCGATCGGATAACTAGATCCGACCATTTGAGTCTATCTAACCATCTTGGGGTTTTCCGGTCAAATCTTGTTAGCCTGATTAATCTAATTACCTTGGTCGGGTTTTTCCAACCCGACCATTTTAGTAACTTTGATCAACATTGTGGGGTTATTTTCTGATCATCATAAGTTGACTCAATTTAGTAGACATTTGTTGACACGTCACTTGTTGTTTCCGTGTTACACGCTCGTCTATGCTGATGTGCCATCTTTTCAAATTGTACCAATAACATGTGCAAATGTGATACTCTCATGCAAGTGGTGGGAAGGACTTGGTCTTCAGAATTATAATTGTTTGTTGTTGGTTATTTGGCTGTTAAATAAGTAGTGCCATGAATCTAGTGAAAGCATCCATGATGTGTGCGAATGGCACCACTGCTTTCCTTATTTCCTATATTATAGTTATTTGTATTTATAATGTGTAATTCAGTTGTAACAATGGGTCTATATAAAGGCCTGAATTGATATTTAATAACATCGTAAAATAAATTTTTTGAGGTCCCCATTTCTTATCGTTTGCTTTTGTTTTCGAGCATATTTTGTATTTAATATGTTTTGTGAGCCTTGTGTACTATCCCTTAAAATAAGGTGGTGAGCTTAATTGAAGAGTTTTGGAGTTAGAAGGGCTGAAATTGGATTTGCTAGTGCAATACACTCAACTTCAAAAGGTCATATCTCCCTCTTTTGATCGAACTACGTTAACCATTACCTATTTCCGGAAAGCCCCGGAAGTCTTCTTTCCAACGCCTTTTACAGATTTCAATTCCAAGGCTTGTGGAGGAAGTTATGGTCATTTTCTTAACGGTGCACGAAGCTGGAGCTGCACTCAGCGGGATCAACCCGAGGAAATTCTGGACGGAGTATCCAGCGGAGTTTTGGGCAGCCTTTTCCGCAGGAAAAGCCTCCGTGAGATGACCAGATGGACCATCCCACAGAAAGGCCTGCTTTCTAGAGATGGCAACGGGGCGGGTCGGGGTCGGGGTCGGGGTCGGGGTCGGGGTCGGGGAATGCTTTTCCATCCCCATCCCCGCCCCTTAAAACCGTCCCCATCCCCGTCCCCATCCCCGCATTAAGAGAAGCGGGGCGGGGGTCGGGGATTCCCCGTTGGAGGTGCCTTCCCCATACCCGCCCCATTCCCCGTTAAAGATTTCATAAAACAACCAACTTCTAAAATTTAGAATCTAAACATACGTAAACATAGTCGGGAAATGAATAATTTTTTTTTTAGTTAAATAAAAAACAATTTATGTTTAAATAATTTTAAAATCTAAATATTATATATTATATTATATATATATATATGTATATAATATTAATATATATATATATATATATATCGGGGCGGAGTCGGGGCGGGGAGTGCTTCCCCCGTCCCCGCCCCGCTTCACTTTCGGGGACAAGACTTTGTCCCCATCCCCGTCCCCGTCCCCGAATATTATCCCCCATACCCGCCCCAATCGGGGCGGAGCCCCGCGGGGCCCCAGCCCCACGGGGAATACTGCCATCTCTACTGCTTTCAGTCAATATTAAGCCATTTTTTAAGGGCATTCTTGTCTTTTCACACCCCATTTCATACCCTAACTTCCAACCACTATATATACCTATATTTTCTCTCATTATTCAGATTTCTTCTCTCTCTCTCTCTTTCACACCCCATCTCACCCTTCTCTCCATCTCTTTCCTCTCCATCTTCTTCACAAAAATAAGTGAGAGAACAAGCTCTCATGGAGGTTTTTCCTCTATGGGAGCTCACCATACACCTCCACCACCCTTTTTACACTACATCCATCCATCATATAGTAGATTACAAGAAGAATGGAGTGGTCTTTGGACCAAAAACGAGCTAGCAAATCAAGGAGAGCTTGGAGGAGTTTTCTTCAAGGGTTGTCTCCTTTAAACTCATTTCTTTTTGTATTTCTTGTTTCTTTGATGTGTAACCCCGATTCGGGAATATTATAAACCTTCACATGTGCAATATATGTATGTTTGTTCTTAAATTCGGTTTGAGTTTTGTTTTACTCTTTGTTAATTTCATAATTTATACTCTTATTGCGAAATCCATGTGTGTGGAGGGTTAAAATTGATATGTATGCATGATTGGGATTATGAGTAGAGTAATTTAATGTAGGAGTAGAGTAATTTAGCTTCCCATGAGTGTTTGTATGTTAATGGGTGACCAAAATACCATGCATTAAATGATTTGAGTGTTAGAGAATTTAGCTCCAAAGAGTGGGAAAGATTTCAGCTCAGGTAATTAGTTGCTAAATTGGCCTTGGTTCAAATCCTTGTGCTTAATGGGTCTTTTTAAGACACATTTGCCTATCCTTGACCAGATTGGGTGATGAATTGATTTTGGAGAATTCCTTAATCAAGAGGATGAACCCTTAATCTAAATTTAACGGTCGTAATGTATAACAACCAACTTATTGCACATTAGTGTTAGGTGAGCTTGTTTCCATTTTTAGCCATCCTAGGGAGTTGACTAAACCGAATCCGTATCTAGAGTAAAGACAAACCGAATTCCTCTTGTGCTCATGTAGTTATATGGGTATTTCATTGTTTAATGCTTTCACTCGATTAGCCACCTTGTGAATGATGTTTAGGTTGAGTGTTATATATCGTGTGGTTCGCATTAACATACTCATCGTGGTATCCTCTACATCTGACCAGTAAGTTCAGAGATCACTAGGTTGGCGTGTAGAGCTTGTGTGTGTGTCCCACAGTCCTTAATGGATTCATGCTTCTGCATGGATGCAATCTCTATGCACTCGAGAGAGGGTAGAGATTAATTAAGGGGACACAAGCATTTAACATACGTGTTGTATGGGTATCTCTTATTCTTAATGTTTTCACTTGGTTGTCATCCCGTATTTGGTTAGCCTCGTGGATGAATTGTTGGTTGTAGTATGGCCCACACGGTTGCGCATTACATACCCAACGAAATCACCTTTGTATATGATCAGAAAGTGAGAGTATCACTAAGCTGGCGTACATGGCTCTTTTGTGTGTGTCACGGCACTTAATGAATCCATGCTTTGTGTGGATATGATCTCTAAGACATCGAGAGAGATTAGAGATCAATTAAGGGGATAAGAGCATATACCATATACTTGCACATTTGAGGGACTAGGTGAGTCTAGTGCTTAATTAGAAGGATTGTCACGGTTGAGTCATTTCCCTAACGTATCCACATTTCATGCATCTCTCCATTCCATCATATCCATGTATATGTATTATATTTTTGTAATCTATTTAGTTATATTATTATTTACTTTTCAGCACACGCAACACACGAGTTCGATCGGTGACTGGCGTGTTGTATAGCTAAAATTAGAGACGGTCGATGAATCCCACGTCCCTGTGGAACGATACCCTCGCTTGCCGTTTTGCTAGTTTTCATAACTATTTAGCACATTACGTAGGACTTTTTATAAATATCTTTTTGATATCTGCAATTCCCTAACGACAGAATAGCGGGTATCAATATTGAATGAACAATAAGAAATATATACAAAATATTCTCATACTTCTTTATGTTATTGTTCTGATTTCTTCCTCTTTTCTTCTTCTTCCTCCGTTCCTATGTTTCTTTTCTAAATTGAACACATCACTTTCTTGCATTAAGAGAATTTATCAACAAATATCAGATCCTAATATTGATATCCAACAGCTATTAGTTCCATTAAAACATACCAAAACCTGGGCATTACATCATCTAGATTCATCATCATCAAACCAAAATCAAACCCAAGCCAGACCCAAATCCATATTCAACATCATCTAGAAACCAAACCAATCCTCTGTCAAACCTTAGCCAATCACCACCATCAAACCCAATCCAGAAACTGCTCATACCGTCAAAACCATACCAGAAACAACCCACACCGTCAAAACCATACTAGAAACCAAAACCATAGACATGTTCGCGTGGTACCAGTACTTGTTGAGAGAGAAAGAAGAGAGCGTCGATCTCCTCTCGCCGGTGAGGAGCGCGAGAGGAGATCGGCTCTCCTTGCTGGCGGCCAAGAGATAGGAGAGAATGAGATATTTTTTAGAGAAAAGATGGAGAGTGTTAGTGAAGAAGACGATCTGTTTGTTTTCTAGTTTTAATTTTGGTTTAATATTTTTTTAATTCTTTTAACAATTTTGTTTTATGATATATAAAATTTTTATTTTTTTATTTTTATTGACACATGGCCTATTTCATGTTGAAACACAAAAATATCTCTAGAACCGTTAAGTTTAACTAAAAGTCGATTAACAGATGGACCAAATTAATATATTTATGAAAGTAAGGAACCAAAAGTACTAAAAAAAAAAACACATTTAAAAAATTAATCTTTCACCGCAAATGGAGAGTACAATAATACCCATAAAAAATTTGCTAAGATTAAGGATGCCAAATTGCTGAACTTAATGGAATTCCTGCCGCCCCTCGAAAACTTCACTATAGCTATATTTGTTCGACACCAGACGTTTTATGCTTACGAGTTACGAATGACACTAGGAAGTGTTTAGTGAGTTTCAAGGATTCAGTCATCCGGTTTTTTATAGCTCCTAGACTGATTTTATTATTATTATTTATGGCTAGTTTGGTGCTCAATATACAAGATCCATTACCAATTAAATGATTTTGAAGAAAAGTAATGGGATGTCAATCACCTTATTCTTTATCTTTGTTTTGATTTGTCATCTATCTTAGAATCGGGAGAATTTCCCATAACATACTAACTAGATATAAATACACTCTTAAAAAATGGTTATGGATCTAGATTTATTGGGTCGGACCATTAAAACCCGAAAAAAAAAATGTTTGGGTTTATCCCTTAAAACCCTCTATCACCCATTAATTTTTAAAATATATATTTTAATTTACCAATAAATTTTTCAACAGATAGTTTTGATATGTATTTATTTTTAGTTTAATTTAATTTTAGACATGAGTTATAATTGTAATATAATATTCTTGTTTAATTTGAGTAATATATTTTTATTTATATATTTTTTCTTGACTTATTAACAAAATAATAATAATAATAATAATAATAATAATAACTAATGGGTTAAATCTATTCGTTTCGGGTTACCCATTAAAATAACAAATGAGTTTAAGTTTGAGTTTTCAAACCCAATAAGCTAATGAATGGATTTGGATCGAGTAAAATTTGAGTCCACTCATTTACAACTTAACACATATTCGATTCGATTCAACTCATTCTCAGATCTAATCTATTGGATCAACTTATTTTACATTATTCATGAACATCTGATGTGTGTGTGCATTGCACGCCAGCAAGCATGTCCACACACTGATCAATAGTGATCATGTACATATCGAATCTACCAAAGATCTGGAATTTGTGTGTTTGTCAATTTGACAAGGTCATTGTTAATCTTGGAACCGGTACTAACTTTTTGAGGGTCCGGGGTAAAATTCTAAAATGGACAATTTTTTTATATTAATTATAAGATTTGAAAAAGAGATCAAAAGAAATCATTCAACGGTGGCTGGAAAGAAAAATAAAAAACCATAAATCCTTCAATGATTTTGATGACATACTAAAATATGAGCACATCACGGTAGGGTACGGCACGACACGTTACGACAAAATTGGGAATTTTATGAACTAAAATAAAACAAAATTGGACCCTTAAACTAATACTTAAATCATGTATCTTGAGGCCCCAAAAATGACGGGCCCCGGGCGGGTGCCTCTAGTGCCCTGCCCCAGGGCCACCACTGGTTAATCTTTCCCATGCACTAGATTAAACATCTTTGTGATTGTTATACAATTATTTATCACTCCTTCTCAGCTTTATCTATTAGTCTTTGATGATCAGTATTGCAGTTTCTTATCTTTGGTTTGTGTTGATGACTTGATGTGGTTGGTAGAGAACTCGATTGACACAAGGGACTGTTGATCAGTAAATTTATTTGACTTGTGTGATTTAGTTCTTATTATTGATTTGCAATTGCTTAATAATTGTATGGCAATTTGAGATTGAAACATAGGAACAAAATATTGGATTAGAAATGAGATATATAAACATGTGAATCAGTGGCAATTACTTGATTTTGAAGTATTTGGTGATTAGGCTGGGTTACTTTAGGGCTTGATAGTATTATAATTATGTGTTTTGCGTTCAGATTTTGTGTGGGTGCCTTGTAAAGAAACATCACCGTCTAAAATAGAATTTGAGAGACGATTGCCATTTATTTTGTGGGTTTGATTTGTAGGTTGCACCTAAATTGCAAATTGCTGCTTAAGAAAGCATTACTTTGCTATTCATCATCAGTACAACTTTAGTACTATTTGTACAATCTTATAATTGGACATGTTTGGTAAATCTCTCTCAAGGTTTTACTTTTCAATTTACAATAGTGTTGCATGCATTCCAAGTACAACTCTTGGCTGTTTGCCTTTTGCTTCATTCATTTCATTGCAATTTTCAAAGCAAGTAAATGATCAAGTGTTGTACTGTCCTGATGTGATCGAACTGTCGTGGTTTAATTTAGACCTAGACATTGAAGAATATTAATGTTGTTGTAGTATAAATATACAATATGATGCCCTCTTTTTTTTAAGCATATATTTTCAATTTTTCATTACAAGTGATCAGGTGATTAATCAAATCTGAAACAATTTCTCTTGTCTCCAAAGAAGACATGTTTAGTTTGTTAAAATTAAGCCAACACTAGAACAAACAGTCTAGAATCAATGCTCTTACAAATAGGTCTACTACTGATCTACTTAGTAGTGACCAAAACTTATATATTAGCCAGCAACGTAGGTTGCAATAATCTCTCCCCTATGGTAGCATTCTTGCAAACGATATGGGATGTGACAATTTCTCCTCTTTACTGTATACATATTCACAGTTTTTTATTGTTATAACCCAATTCAGGAATGATATGACCCTTCGGCTAGATTTATATGTTCTTTGATATCATCTATCTTATTTGTAGGAGAATCAAAAGTTGGATCAATAGAATTTTGCTTTGACCTTCCATCCTTTTAATTCGACCGTTTGCCTTTTTATAGGAGCTAAAACCCATCGAAATTCAATTAGAATTCAAATGATCTTATTTCAACTTGAACTAGAAAATCAAAATCGACTAAAAAACAAAACACAGCTATTCATCTGGTTTAAATCCATATAGATTGGTTTTTCATTATTCCCATTAATTAATTGTGCTTTGTAATTTAATATATTTATAGTGCTGTTTGGATTAGAATATTAATTGTGTTTGAGATGGAATGCGTGAAGTAATTATTAATTAAGTTTTGGTTTTATTAGAGGTGGACTATATGGAGTAGCAAACAAAGTAAATTAACAAAATTGAGATAATATATTAGTTTGTCAAGTAGTGTATTCTCAAACAAATTCAATGAAAGTTTGTTACGTCTCTCATCTATTTTAATTTAATCGTCCACTAAATCTGAAAAAATTAATTAATTAATACGTAGATGACAATGGATTTTATGAAGTAACTTACACAAATTAAAAACGTAAAAATGCATTGATTTGAATCACGTGACAACATTCTCTGCAACATAGCAGATATAAAATTATCACTATCTAATTGATGGCTGCTGTTGCCAATGCATTTAAGCAAGCCTTATAGATGATAATACCAACATGGGCGTAGCTCAGCTGGTAGATGGACGAGTTTGGGATTTGGGCAAATAACTCACAGGTCAGCGGCTCGAATCCTACCAATGACAAAAGCTTTAAAAAAAAATACCTAAATTAATAAATATATTGTCTAAAAAAAAAGCCTTAATAGATGATAACGAGGTCTATTTAGTGCGGGATCCTGCAACCGATAGAACGACAAGTAACATTACAAAATTGGGATTATTCATTTCAGTTCTATAACGTAACATTTCAATTTGTAGCATTTTTGTTGTCATATAAATGACAATACAGAGCACATGAAAAATATAATTACTCCCACTGATCCTCAGTTATGTCCGGTGACAAAATAAAACTTTTAACAAAGTCTTAAAATGCTATAACATTATTAAACTAAAAACCATTGTCCGGAAACTTGATTAACTATGTTAATGAAGTCTTAAAGTATGCAAACTTAATACTAATTTGTCAAGTAAAACCTTCAAGCCATAAATCTGACAACATAACTTTGAACATTTAAACTGAAAATATTATTACTTAGAAAAATAATTTTCAACCAATTAATTTGCAACTGTCTGACAACTAAGGACCTGTTTGATTTTTTCACTGAACGCTTAATGGCACTTAATGTGTCATTAAGTTGTTTCGTTTGATTTTTTAAGTTATAAAACAACTGAATGAACCCCTAAAACCACTTTTTATAGAATGTGAATTTTTTTCACTTTTCACTTAATGAAAAATTACTGAAATAAATATCAAATTATTACTTCCAAATTTATTCTTACAAATCTTATTTATTTCCAATTTACTTTTCTCTTACACCCATTAACTATATTAGTATTTTTTTTTTCTTCTCACTTTTTAAAAAACTTTAACAGCCACTTTCAAAAAAAATTGATAGAGATATATGTTTCATTATAAATTTATTATTATATTATTATTCCACATATATAATATAAATATTGTATGGATTATTAATGGCAGACTCTAATCTACGGTTATTTCTTAAACTAAACTTCAATTAATTTGTCCAATTTTTATACTCTAAGGGTTATATTTTATATAGTAATTTTTTTTATAAATTTGTTATTATATTATTAAATTAATTTTTTAGTTGTCTTTAGTATATTAAAATAGAAATATATAACAAATAATAGTTGAAAGGGTATAGATATAAAAGTATTTATTTTAAGATATTTGTAACTTAAAAAAACAAACAACTTATCATTTAAATTTAGTTTTCAGCGAAAAGAAAACAAACATGTTTTTTAGTTTCAATTTTCAATCACTATTCAATCTTCAGTATAATTCAACACTGTTCAGTTTTTTGACGAAAAATCAAACGCAACCTAAGTCAAAAACCAAACTCTAATAACATTTAAAATTGCAATTCAACAAACATCGTATTTATTCAATATAAATATAAATTAAGATTATTCCACACAAAAAAGAAAATCTTGCAACTGATAATTGTTACGGTGATAATTATATATATGAAGAAAATATGACTAGTTTGGTTGTACTAAGTCAAACTAAGTTAGTTGAGTTTTCCCTCTCAAAACTAGAATATGCATGTGAGACTTAATTTCCATATAAAACGACAAGTATGAAGTATCTGTCAGCGGTGGCTTTCGGATAACTGAGAAAGTCGTAGGAGGAGGTTGGTAGCTTGAATTACAAGAAACAATGTAGTTGCCACTAGCCACAGAGAGGTAAACATCAAGTTCCAAACCTGATCACTCACAGTTTTTTTTTTCTTTTTTCCTTTTACAGTAACATTCAACATCAATTCAATAATTGTCTGGTTTATACGTAATAAGCAAAACCAACAACATTTTATATATTACTAGTTACTACCACCTCGAGAATGACGATTGCCTTTTCTCTATGAGTATGCTTATTTCAAATATATTACTTCTTTTTTATTAATTAGTAGACGTTAAGTGTAACACGTAATAATAATAAAACAAACAAAAACAATTAGAAGAATTTTAAGAGCTAAAGACCATGATATTTAAAAAAAAATAATGTTACCCTATCTAAATGTTAATCATACGTGTGTCTATTGATTTTCACAGTTTTGTCTTTAAATGGATCATTTCAAATTAAGTCTAGCATTTATATATTTATATATATAATCTTGATTTCAAACGACGTTGGAATTAAAAAACCCCTAACAACAATTATTAGATTATGTGATATATGAGTCATAATCATCATACAAATCATGTGATGATATATTTTTTTTTTTGAACAGCAATGATTATTATTAAAGGTAGCACGTCGGCAACGGGACACCGAAAAGCCAACACCAAAGAAGAGACCCACCTCACCACAACAACCCAAACAAATGGAACATAGAACAAAGAGCAAAAAGCCTCCCAGCCAAAAGCAGACTAAGAAAACAGGGGACAAGAGGACCCTAAAACAAAAACAAAAACGAAAGCAAAAACAGAACAGAACAGAACTACACAGCAGCCGCTATAGCTCCCTAAAATCTACTCTGTCCTCCCCCCCACTGGAGCTTCTCTTCGCCAAAGAATCCGCCAATTCGTTCGTTGACCTCAGATTATAACTTACAGAGAGGCCACTCCTTTTCTGAAGAAACCCTCTAATGTCAAGAATGATATGAAGATGAGGAAAGCTCCCAAAATCCTCCAGATTATTGATATATTAGTTACGATTCATTTGTCACATTAGCTAAATATATAATTTAAACAATATAACATTGCTCTATTAAAAACATACCATTTTTAATTAATTAATGCTTAGTTTCTAGTGATTGTGGTGATTAGATATAGCAACCGTTATGCGCGCATGGAAAATGAATACAAATGTGATTATCTTATAATAATAATAATAATAATAATAACCTTATCTACCCACTTTGAAATTGATAGGCAGCTAATACATGTTCAGTAGTCAGTAAGTAATAATTTAATATAAACAAGTTGCAGTGAAAGATATTTAAACTCATGAAAATTAACCCTTAATCATTGACTCAAAGTTGGTAAGATGTGATATGAGAATGTTCATAGTTTTTATCTAATTATTTATCTTACAATAAAAAAAATTTGTAGTTAATTACTAAGACCACTATGAACTTAATTATTTAACTTTTCATATTTACCAATGACCAAACAAAATAAAAATTCATATATGTACAGATACTTATCAACGTGCAAAGACATGGGAAAAATTGAAGTAAAATTGAATTTGTAGCCAGTTACATCTCCAAAGAATTGATCTTTCATTTTTAAATTGAATGATATTAAGAAATTCAATTTTTTAATTTTTTTTAATTATTACAATAGATATATAAATATAAAGCATCCCCAAATAGTAAGGCAAAATTTGAATAAAAGGAACATCACATCAATTAGCAGATTTGTCATTATGAACATATCATTCAATGTTAACAAGGTTTTCTACTTTTACGAGCCATAAATTAATTGATTAAGTATGTCACAAATAAGGATTCAAATCATCAATCAAAAAATGGTGTTTCAATTTATGTCAAACCAACCAAATTGGTTAATGTGTATACAATTATTTACAATTAATTATATAAAAAAATGTGTACAAATTGCTCAATTTGGTTAATTAAACATAAATTGAGACACTATTCTTTGACACGTGATTTGAATCCGTCATTTACCGACCTCGCTTTAAGGCTTTTCATTACTCTTACAATGTTTTAAGCATGCATGGGTTTTCAAATTAAGATTAGCATCAATAGCTGAAGTAAACATTGACTTATGAATAACAACTTATAATAATCCTTGACCTTAGGAGTAAATTATATATATGTCATATGTGTACCTAACTAAACTAAGACATCCAATTATCTTATAATTTAATAATATTGTAATATGATGATTGATTTCACTATTAAAAAATTAGACTTTTGCATCATTGCTTAAGTAATTTGGTGACAGTACGTGATCAGTTTCACACCTAGACTTAGACAAGGGAGGAAAAAAAGTTAAAACTTTAAGAATAGTTTAATTAAAAGTATTCTTGAAATCCCAAAACGATTGCCTCAGGGTTCTGTCGTGACACCAATACAAACATGCGGGAATGGTGAAAAATATCACATTTTGGGACATGAGTTGCACCGACGTCACTGCTTTAATAAGTTATGTTTAAAAGGCACATATTATGGTGAACTACCAAAATTGCCCTTAAATAATCATTTTTCTATTGTCTTTGTACTTTCATCTCCATACATAGAACACTGAACTCGTCTGTTTCTCTCTCTACAATAAACTTGTCTAAAAATAAACTTCTCGACATCCTTCAGCACAAAAAGATAACATACTTCTGAAATACTTATTTTTTATCCTGCATTTCTGAGTATGAGTCTTGTAACACTTTAACCGTTCCTTTTGTAAACATGAAGATCGTTTTGTGAAGTTTGAATCTGGGAATTTTGAATCTCCGAGCTTTTTTAAAGGCTCCGAGCTTTTTTAAAAAAGCTCGGAGCCTTTAGTAAAAAGCTCGGAAGAAAGTTAAAAAAGCTCGGAGCAATTTTAAAAAAAAAATGCTCGAAATTATTTCTAAAAAAGCTCGGAGGCATTTTTAAAAAAGCTCGGAGCATTTTTAAAAAAGCTCGGAGCAATTTTAAAAAAAATGCTCGAAATTATTTCTAAAAATGCTCGGAGCAATTTTTAAAAAAAATGCTGGAAATTATTTCTAAAAAAGCTCGGAGGCATTTTAAAAAAAGCTCGGAGCCTTTTTAAAAAAGCTCAAAATACTTTAAAAAGCTCGGAGCCTTTTTAAAAAAGCTCGAAAAAAAGTCTTTCGGTGGGGAGCTCGACCACCGCGAGCTCGGCGGGGAGCTCGACCCCCGAATGCATCTGCGTAGCGCCACTCCATCACCGTTCGAGTGATTGCCTGAGTTTCAACCGGACTTTCTCTCTCAACTTCACAACTTTATCACTGTAAACTAAATGAAAAAAATCTGATGTGAAACAACTATTGGGGGTATTTTTGTCCGTTCACCATAATAGGTGCCTTTTAAACATAAGTTATTAAAGCAGTGACATTGTTGAAATACCACCTTCAAAAAGTACTATTTATTTTTTGAGCCCTACAAACATAGACGAGAATGTAAATACTCCCGGTACTACAAGGGAGGAAAATACAATGTAATGGATAAATATATGAGACTCAAAATCCATGTTACAAAAGAGAAAGACGAAGTGCTCAACAACTTTACTAAGAACAGATGTGTATATAATAATAGCCATACTCAACATCCTATTATAAGGATTGCTCAAAACAAGTTATTTATGGGAATTAATTTGATCAGAATAGAGTGCATGGTATGGTAGTTAATCAAACGCAGACAGTTGGATTCCCAACAATAATTAATATGGTGTTCTCTTACTCTTACTTTCAAGCCAAAGTTGGTGAAAGCAACTTTGCATGTACTAAACTCAAAACGTACTGCAATTTTGCTGATCATACAACTAAATGACTAATTATGCAGTACAGTTGGGCAGAAGAGATGATTCAAGGCAAAATGAAAATGTACTGCAATTAAACGAAATCTCCTTCCTTTAGCTTTTCTTGTACGATAAATTTCCATGCAAGCTGTTTTGACTGTTCATACTACAAGTCTATAATTGGATTAATAATGGAGACGGGTCAAAAATTAGTATCCATTTTGTTTACAAAATAGGGACGGGTCAGAAACTTGTTGACCCGTTCCACTATGGTGATTTGTTTCTTTAGTTAAATATATATATATATATATATATATATATATATATATATATATATACCAATCATGTGTTGGTGTGAGTGGTTCGGCACTATCATCCTTTAAGTAAGGTCGTGGGTTCAACCCCCCTTGTGAACCGAACTGCACATATTGGGAGCACTTTACCTCTTAGTGGGCCGATCCGGTGCGAGTCCGGATTAGTCGGGGTGTGGACAGGGCTGATTGCACCGTATGGTGGATCTGTCCCACCCGGAAACCGGATGGTGTAAACAAAATATATATTTTTTAAATCCAAATATAAGATATATCAGTTCTTTGCATGTGGGCCATTGGATTTAAATGCTTTGACTTAGCTGCATGCACCTGTCAAAGCATTTTTTTAAATCCAATGGCCCACATGGAAGGAACTGATATATCTTATATCAGTTCGAACTAACAATAGAAAGACTGTATATGTATATATATTAAAGTTATGAATTATATATAACATAAAAGTTATTTAGATATGTAAGTTTAGGTTTAGAGTAAGTTAGTTTCAATCTCATGAATTATTAAATTAATTAAAAATTGTTTTATTAAATTATTTATCGAAATTGAATTATTGGACAGTTTTGGGCACGCCGCCTCAACTGGGATCATCGGGCGGGGCAAGCAGGACCCATCCGCAATCCCCTCTGTTGTTATCCCTATCGCCATGAACCAGCCAAAAGATGATATGAATACTAGATATTTTCATTTAGACACATTTATTATTAATTTATTATTCCTGTGTTTAATGAAATAGGCTCGATAAAGTAAGACGAGAAAAATTAGAAAATTGTTTTACTTTTGCCAGATTATTTACCAGATTATTTGTAAAAGGAATCATGCTAAGCATCACTTCTTTATATTTACATTTATTTCAACCAATAATGTTATAATCGGTTAGTGAATACTGAATATACAATAATGGTGATTTATCCCACCACATGTATTCACCTATCAACTTTCATATTATTGGTTAGAATACAAAATGAGATTAAGAATGGAGATGTTAATTAGCACTACTCTTATAAAAATTGTGATAATGAAATATATATATATAATAATAATAAAGAAAAAAAACACGATTTATTTAAGAATGCAAAGTGATTATGTTCGTATAATAAAAATAAATTGAATTACAGAACCATATATATTTTTTGATTTTATTAAATAGCAACAAGAGTGACTGATTATTATATGTCTCATTTATGTTCTTACTTCTTACAGAATTATTGAAAGTAATTATTGGCCATACTTAAAAATTAATAGTGATCAAATTAAATCTGTCTTAAGATCTCCTCTTTCTTTTTAATTGTATTTATTATTATTTCGAATTTTTAAACGTCAAGACCAAGTAACATGGTTTTAGTTTTGTATTTTGATGCTTCATGTCCAACGAACATGATCTACATTAGCTAGTTTTGTATTCTATATGTTCCTACTCCTACAAATATCATTTTATTAATTTAAATTATTAAGAAGAGAATACATGTAAATCAACTTAAATTACTAAAAACCACCTCCGATTTCTGCCCTAACTAATTGTAAATAGATTATTAAGGATAGAAGTGGGAGACACGAACATTATTAATTAATATATTTTTATATATAACCACTAGAAGAATAATGTTAGTTATTTAATGGGGGCTCAAGACAGCTATGCATTTTTTTTATGTAAGAAAAAAAAAATGTTCACGATGATTGAAGCAAACATGCTCTTATTCACACATATATACAAGCAGTAGTTTCTAGGTTACTTACATCAATGGAGGCCAAAACTACTGTAATCTTTGAAAACTCCAAAAATTCAATCAGATCAATCCATCACAGCTGAAAAAGACTCCTTTTTCTGCCATATATATTTTGGCATCATGATATTTCAATGCACCCTCTAAGTAACTATCAAGAACATTCACGTGATTTATCTACCAACAAAATTTCAGGTTATTATTATTATTATTATTATTGTATACACATTACGACATACAATAATACAAACGTAGTATTTGATCAGTGATCACATATTCACATATGTCAAATGCCTCCATCTAGAACGTTTTACATGAAGTTAATTTCTTCTCTCTCATGCATAGACAAGATAATACCTTTGTCTCTAAGTTATTTAATACGTAATTATATCTTAAAAAATTATTAACAAAAAAACAAATTGAAATCAAAGAGGGAATGTTCTGGTCATTAGAAATGGTAATTAATCGGCGAGGAAAACACATTTCTCAACGCCACTCATCAAGCAGGTCGCATCACTCACCTTACGAGATTTTGACATCAATTTATATAAATAACTCGTTTCTTGACAGCTTCCCTCTCTATTTTTTTTTTGTTCTCTATACAAACTTATCGAAAAGAATAAAATAGTCAGTTCAATTTAATCATTGTTTTAGTTCCTAGCAATGAAGCATTGCCAGCTTCGCTTTTAAGTATTAATTCACGTCGTTGATCTTTTTCTTTTTTTTTTAAGTCCAAAGAGTGAAAGAGAAATTCGGGAAAGTGAAGGTCAAAATGTGAAAGAAGAAGAAGAAGGAAGAATATTATTTTGAGAAATCATTTGGAGTACTTAAACAGGGCAAAAACTCAACTACTATGACCAAGCCCAAAGCGTTGAAATAATAATCGGTTGAGAGGTGTTTATTCATGTTTGTCTTGTTTTCGTGACGAGCCAATTCAGGCTCTGTTTTCATGTCTATGCATTGAGAGAGAGAGAGAGAGAGAGAGAGAGAGAGAGAGAGAGAAAACGAGTTCGTTTTGATTTTGTTTTTTTACCTGAAAAATGCTGTCGCAGTCGTCGTTTGGAAGAAGCAGCCCGCGCTCCAATTACAGCCGTAATTTTGATGTGCCGGATGAGTATGAAGGGGAGACTCAGACTCGACGGGACAGCGACTACGGCGTCGGCGGAGCAATGTTGCCGATTTTTCTTAACGATTTAAGAAGAAACGGCCAGCAACAACAGGATTTAGTAGAGGTCACGCTAGAGCTAGAAAACAACTCCATATATCTGTGTAGTGTGAATCCGACTGTACCAGTACCAAAATCGGACTATTCAGGCGGCGGTGATGCTCGTGACGTGGCGGAAACTGGAATTCTCAGCCGGAGCCTCTCGGCGACGTCCAGAATCCGGCGGAAATTCAACTGGCTGAGATCGGGATCATCGCGGACGTCGTCGACCGAACCAGCTGAGGAGCACCGCACGATAACGGCGCGTGAGGCGCGGAGAATCAAGGCTAATCTGGCCAAACTTCAACGGACGAGATCGAGTGCACAGAGAGCGCTCAAAGGACTGAGATTCATAAACAAAACGACGGGCGCGCATGACGCGGCGGAGCTGTGGAGAAAAGTCGAGAAGAGGTTCGAGTCGAAGGCCGAGGACGGTTTGCTTGCGAGGGAAGATTTCGGTGAATGCATTGGTGAGTCATGATGATATCATTTTTTATTTTTATTTATTTTGATTTTTGTCTTATTGAAAGTTTGTTATGTTTTAGTTGAATAAAGTTGTGATCATTTGTGAGTAGGGATGGTGGACTCGAAGGAGTTCGCGGTGGGGATATTTGATGCGCTGGCGAGACGGAGAGGTCAAAGAATTGTGAAAATAACGAAAGACGAGCTTCATGACTTTTGGTTGCAGATATCGGACCAGAGCTTTGACGCGCGTCTTCAGATTTTCTTTGACATGTACAGTCTCATCTCTTGCTCAATTCTTTTCGTTTTTTTTACTCTGATCATGTTCGTTGATTTGTTCGACGAATATAAAACCAACGGTCATGGGTCGTTTATGACTTGGGAGTCACAGGTTTTTTAAGTTTAGTTGGTTTCTGCCAATCAAGTCATCCATGGTCCATGGATGCACCTGATTAGCTAGAATTATATGTTATGATGATGGTATGGTTCGAGCATCTCCAATATGTTAATATGGACATCCATTTTGTTAAAAAATTCATCTCCAATGTAATCTCTGTAGTACAACTTCAAGCTGAGGGCGGCAACTTTTTTGTAGAGGCTGTCAATATTATTCTCTGATTTCAGACGGTCTGTTGGACAGCTATCTTGTTGGCTCAGTCAAAAACCACTCTTGTCTTTTATTTTGTTTTATTCAACGGTTCTAAAGTACATTAAGGAGACCAATAATAAATTGACATGTCATTAAAAGCATTTATTTTACAAGAGAAGCATTGAAGACCACTTTTTCATTTGGATATCTATCAAGTTTAGTTACATGTCATATAGGGAGCAATTAGTTTGACAATGTTGATATATCACCATTTTGGATCATGATCATCTCCTTGTCTTGTTTTTCCATAACTTTTCATAATCTAATGACACCTAAGCAAAATAAAAAATACATGATTAAGATTTGATAACTTTTTTCTCTCTCATGCAACTTGATGTTTTAATTATACTTAAAAAATGTCAAGAAAAAATAAGCACCAAGAAGAGAATCATGATCCCACCATTTTTTAAATGCAAGCCATGTTACAATTAATACCTGATTCTAGTGAGCTACAAAAAAGACAAAAATGATTTATGTTGGGAGAAATCAAAAACAATTTCACTGGGTTTATCTAGTGTTTTTAATTTCAGCCATTTAAATTGAATTTATTTTTGGACCTTTGCAGGGCTGATAGCAATGAAGATGGAAGAATCACAAGAGAAGAAGTGCGGGAGGTAAATTTTTATAAAGTTGAAAAAGATTTTTTGTGGTTGAAAAAGATTTTTTTTTCTAAGACTAACTGGCAACCTGTCAGCCAATGAAAAAATTACCCTAGAATTCCCCTAAATTATCTGATTTTCTTTTTGTGATTTCAAATCATTTGTTTAGAAATTCTGTAAAACAATCTAATTTGAACAACTTCAATTTTCTAAAGGTCAATAGGCTTTTCTTTTTCTTTTCGGATTATTATAATTCTGAAATTCCAAAAAAAAAAATATAATTCAAACTCATAACTTTAGGTGCGAGAGAAAATACATAACTATTATTTTGATAATACGTGGTAGAATTTAATTGGTATATGTGGTAAACATATTAAACTTTAACTTACTATTTTCAATTACTTTAATCACAGCTTATAATGCTCAGTGCTTCTGCCAACAATCTGTCCAAGCTAAAAGAACAAGCTGAGGAATACGCTTCATTAATTATGGAAGAATTAGATCCTGAAAATTTAGGATATATCGAGGTAATTAAACACTTAAAATCATGTCAATTTTTTTTTTATTTTCTTTTCTATTTAGACTTTTAAAAACAAAGATCTTTTGATGTTTACACAGTTATGGCAGCTGGAAACGCTACTTCTACAAAGAGACACATACATGAACTATAGCAGACCACTCAGCACAGCAAGTGTTGGGTGGAGTCAAAACTTAAGTACATTTAAACCCAGAAGCTATTTACGTAAAGTGAGCTCCAAAATCCGATATTTAATATTAGAGAACTGGCGGAGGGGTTGGATTTTGTTGCTCTGGTTGACGGCAATGGTTGGTCTCTTCGGTTGGAAATTCTTTCAATACAAAAACAAAGCCGCTTTCAATGTCATGGGCTATTGCTTGCCCGTCGCAAAAGGTGCTGCAGAGACTCTCAAGCTCAACATGGCTATAATTCTATTTCCTGTTTGTCGAATCACCATCACTTGGCTTCGCTCCACCAGAGCAAGGTCCTTTGTTCCCCTTGACGACAACATTAATTTTCACAAGGTATTATCATTAAAGCATCGAAAAGAATACAAAATTTATAGTTTATGAATTTATATAGACCTATAGAACTGATACGGGATCAGTGCTTTGTTTTGTTATTTGTTATCTAAATTTGTTGTGTATTTATGTTTGGGCTCATGCCAGTGGCAGGCTCGTTGATCTTGCCCATGAGAGGGTGTGTTAGAGTGTTTAAATTCTATTATTAAGTCATTTCCTATCGGCTTAAGCTTTTGGTTCTTCTGGTTACTAACAACATTATATAATCCACATCACAGATATTAGCATGTGCCATAGGAATTGGAGTGCTAGTTCACGCGGGTAATCATCTGTTATGTGACTTTCCCCGTCTAGTAAACTCATCGCCGGAAGAGTTTGATTTCATAGCTAGTGAATTTGACAACAAAAAGCCCACATACAGTGAACTTTTGACCGGCGTTGAAGGTGCGACTGGAATTACTATGGTTGTTTTGTTGGTCATTGTATTCACACTTGCTACACACAAATTCAGGACAAATGCAGTGAGACTACCTCCACCTTTCAACAGATTGACAGGCTTCAATGCATTCTGGTATTCTCATCACCTTACTTGCATCGTCTACATTTTGCTCTATGTCCATGGATTCTTCCTGTACTTGGCCCACGAGTGGTATCATAAAACAGTAAGCACCCAATTGAATGCTAAATAGTCAATTGTGAATATGATAAGAGGAATCAATAATGAAGTGCTGACATACTGATCTGGGTATTTTGTTTGTCAATTTTACAGACATGGATGTATATCACTGCTCCTCTGTTGCTCTATACAGCAGAGCGGAATCTGCGAACACGTAGATCAGGATATAATTCGGTTAAAGTATTAAAGGTAATTAATTTGATTGTTAATGCTTGCCTTCACAACTACTTATTCTAGAGAAGTTACTAATTGCTCTCTAATTGGTCTCTGCAGGTTTCAGTTCTACCAGGAAATGTGTTCAGTGTAAGTATGTCCAAGCCAAGTGGATTCAAGTACAAAAGTGGGCAGTACATATTTCTACAATGTCCAAAGATCTCCCCTTTTGAATGGTGAGAGCGATTTTGGTATATATATATAGAGCTCATCCTTTTGGCTTTCCCATCATATAAAACGTTTACAAGTAGTAATAATAATAATAATACCATGAGATGCATAACTGTAAATATATGTGTGCACTGAATAAGCCCTTATTGATGGGTCACCAGGCACCCGTTTTCTATTACCTCAGCACCAGGAGATGACTTCCTCAGTGTTCACATCCGGACAGCTGGAGACTGGACAAGGGAGCTGAAACGAGTTTTCATTGAGGGCATCAATCAATCCACGCATGTTATCGGCCGAGCTCAATTTGGTCAATTTGATCCTGTGGCACAGAGTGGGTAAGTAGTACATAATAGAATTGTGAATTTTTTACTGACCAACTTATTTCCACATTAGGATATGTATGAAAATATTAACACAACATAAAACAATCGTGCAGCCAACCAAAACTGTTTGTTGATGGCCCATATGGCGCTCCGGCACAGGACTACCGAAATTACGACGTTTTGCTTCTTGTGGGATTAGGAATCGGAGCTACCCCTTTCATAAGCATCCTCCGAGATCTTTTAAACAATACAAGAGAACGTATGGTATATATTTTTCTTTCAACAGCACTACCATTTCGTAAATTGAATTAATAACCAAGTCCGATGATTGATCTTTAAGTCTCCATTATGGTAGGATTCAAACACGGATACTTCAGAGGACAGCATGAACAGCATTGCATCTTCAAATATGACAACAGGTTCGAATTTGACACAGACTGGAAAGAAGAAACCACAGAGGACTACAAATGCTCATTTTTACTGGGTTACCAGGGAGCCTGGATCTTTTGAATGGTTTAAAGGAGTAATGGATCAAGTTGCAGCAATCGATCTCAAAGTAATAGCAATAACTTATACAATCAATTATTAAGATTATAAAAAATAAATAGGCTGCCAAGTAATACTACACAATGGTTATAACTTCTCTCTGTTTTGACGTGGCAATTGAAACAGGGTCAAATCGAGCTACACAATTACCTTACAAGTGTCTATGAAGAAGGAGATGCAAGGTCAACCTTGATCACCATGGTACAAGCTCTCAACCATGCCAAACATGGCGTTGACATCTTATCTGGCACCCGAGTATGATGCTAAACACATGGAAACTTTGATTCTTGTACCCTCACCTACCAATCAAGTAACCGACCTCTTGAAATTATATTATTTTGCAGGTAAGGACGCACTTTGCAAGGCCTAATTGGAGAGAAGTATTCACCAAAATAGCTTCAAAGCATCCGTTTGCCACCATAGGTAAGGATACTTTTATTTGATTATTTATTTTTAAAATAATAATAATGAAAAAGAAAGCAATAAAACATGTGCTTCAAGGCAGAAGTCAACTATTCTAACTGGGAATCACACCACTCAAATCTGGTACTTGACCTAAGCAGATTACAGAGAGCTTTATAAAACTAATACTTTGCATTATTTGCATTAAATGAAAGTCAGAGCTAGAAAAAATCAAACATGATTGTCAAATTTGCAGGGGTGTTCTACTGTGGGATGCCAATGTTGGCAAAGGAGTTGAAGCAACTATCACATGAGATGAGTCACAAGACAACCACACGTTTCGAGTTCCACAAAGAGTATTTCTGATACAATCAAGAGGATCGCCATTTGGGTGTCAAGCTGGTTTTTTATTTTTATTTCTTTCTAATTATTCACCTCTGTAATTAATCAAAATGATTTTTGAAGGGACAATCCTAAAATGTACTATTATACTTTTCAGAATATAGCTAAGCAAAATGTATACAACAAATATATATACGGTTGATATTGTCCAACACGATAGAGAAAGAAAAATACCGAAAAAATTTATAGGTCTTTTGGACTTACCGGTACTTGTTTTGAGGTCGATTGCCTCCTGTTTTATAAGTTCCATGTGCTTTCTTCTATGCCCATGTGTTGGTGGCAGAACTTTCTAATCCTCTGAACATTGCACATTATCAATTCATATCATATAAAAATGTATTAAAGATGTATAACAGTTCTGGACAATAGACTTGAATGACTGATGATCGCATTCTAGCTGTTATTCATTATAAGCAGGCTGATAAACTACGGCAATTTCACAACATTCGTATATCGAAAAAGTTGGCCTCTTGTCAACCTTAAGTCTTTACAATATTGATTCATATGTAAGGAAAATTTCAATCAATAGTGATAAAATTGTAAGCCCAGTAGAAACATGAGAGTTCTTTACTTGAAACTTCTCAGAACAGTGCTGCCATCTAGTAATAACAAATCCGTCAACCAGCATAGCATGTCTTTTAGGTACATGTCGAAAATGTCAATAACACTGACACTGGGTTGGCACAAGATAAAAGCAGTTGGGTGGTATCAGTCATCTTTCAACCCCTTCAGAAGTTTGGAAGCCCAGCGTTTAACTCGGCGCTTGAGTGTGTATCCAACGACAACTCCAGCAACAAAGAAAAACATGCAAAGCTTTGAGCAGGTCAACAGCGACACCGCCTGTCTACAATGGGATAATCATAATAAAGAGAGGAGACAAAAGACAAGAAAGAACAGAAGAAAGCATAGTATTCTAGCATTTCAATTTCATTGTCGCAATCGGAGCCATTGTTCCCAATGCACGTGGATTTAAAATGCTAATAAAATAACTCGTAGCCACCAAACACTCACAAACACCAGTTTAGGAAGCACCAACTTTGTTAAATTTCCAAACTTGTTATATTTATGTTTTTGAGAAATGGTTTTTATATTAAGACTAGCTTATTAGGTTGTGGCATCCATTGATGTATATATACCTTTCTTTTACTTTTTACGTTTTCAATACCGATTAACTTTTTCTCAAGCTTCATGACTCATGAGTATGATCACTAACACTTCCCCTCACATGTGAGTCCGGATTGGCTTTGATTGTTCATCCTCCTTTTTATTTATTTGTTTTTGAGTTATCATTTAACAGAGCTGAGCATAAACATTAGTCCAGAGGCTCTGATACCATGTTAACTTTTCATACTTGTTAGCTTTTTATAAGCTCCGATATACTTTCCATACTTATTACATTTTATGTTTTTGAGAAGTAGTTTATATATTGATAGAGGGAGTTGCAACCCAAAAGACTAACCTATTAGGTTGTAGCATAGATTATATATATACTCTTCTCTTTCTTTTTATGTTTTATTGGAGCCTATAAAATTACAAAAAGTATGCAAAGTTAACATAGTATCATAGCCTTCGACAAACATCACAGGCCAAGATTTGCCAAATAGCAACTAAAAAATAAATAATAATAAAAAATAAAAATAAAAGATAGCCAATCAAAGCCAACCCCGGGCTCACATGTGAGAGGGAGTGTTAGAAAACCCACATGTGAAGCTAGAGAAAATGAGAATAACCAGGAACATTGAAAATATAAAAAGTAAAATATGGGAATATATAAAAATGGATGCCACAACCCAATAGGTAAGCTATCCGCAGATAAATAAACCACTGCTCATTAACTGAAAAAATATAACAAGTTTAAAAAATCAACGAACCCAACAGTGCTTCTCAGAACTAGAAAAACAATCACTCAATAACAATTACAGAACCAAACACTTAGAAAAGGAATTTGGCATAACAGCAGTGATATTCTTTTTTCCATTCAAAGCAATTTTCATTACTTCTAGTTTTTTACTTTCAAATTTCTGAAACTCAGCTTCACTCCATGCCCAAATCCAGTAATTAAGGTCTCATAACATTGTAAACCAATAAAGAGAAGCCTTGCCCTAGATGGTCATATGAATATGCTCATAACTTATCTTAACTTCACATTGATCAAGTTATTATCAGTTATATAGAACAAAATATATATAGCTAGAAATAATTCTAGAGTACAAAAGTTTCAAGAGCCATAAATCCACATCTACACCACCTCTAACCCATAACTATCATCTTTCCAACAATAACTACAATGAAACATATACACACTATGCAGTATGCAGTATGCACTAATTACTACAACTGACAGAAATTCCATTTTTTTTTTTTTTGCTAAGACATTTCCTGTATGCTACTAAATTCAATATTGTACACCTAAGCCTGATATCTTAGAAAGGTGAATGGTTATGGCCAATGCCATGAACACCAACTTAGAAGATTAAAAGCAAAATCAAACATTGACCAAGATCAACAGTAAATAATCCCTCTGAAAATTGCCAAAAAAGGAATGCAGATTGATGTTCAGAGTCCAAAACTTGGCACACAAAAGGTTTCCTCCTTGTTTCTCATCAAGTTAGCACAACAAACAAAAAATGAGCACTTCAAACATAAAAGTAAATTTTTATGGAACCCAGGGAGATCTCAAATCTGACTGGTGAAGCACAATATCAATCTCATAGCATCAACTCATATCAAGAAACAAAAATCGAGTGCCAAAGCGATCCAAACCCGAATCTTATAACCCATCAACCTCCCAACCCAAATTACATTTTAAACATAAAAAAAAAAAAAAAAAAAAAAAGTTGATACCTGGGAGGTCTGGAGACGATTATACGAGACTGATCAGAAGAAGATAAAGCATCAGTTAATCCTCCTCCACTACCACCACTCAAGTTGTTGTACAGACTCCCAGATTTAGCGTCCTTTGGAATTGTGCGCACTAACTTCTGCAAACCCTCCATTTGTCTTTCCAGCTACCAAAAATGAAACACTGGAAGAGTAAAATTGGAATTCAATTAACAAAAAATAAATCAAGTAAACCCCATTAGTAGCAAGTGCTTGTGTGAGTTAGGGTTTTGGTCTGTTTCGGGGGTCAGTCTCAGGGGTTTGATTAGATTAAGATTTTTGGATGAAAAGTTTACATTTGCGAATAGCTCCACTAAGGTTTCTGAAATTACATAGATGGCCCTTTTGCCCATTTGTTTTCTCCTTAGTCCTTCCCAATTCCATCTCAAAATTTTATACTTTTTCTCTATGTTAGTGATGATCAAGGAAGTAAACATTGATCATAATTTCCTTGATAATTTTCATATTTTGGTGATCTAATATAAAAAAATATTTTTAAAAATACTAAATATTTTAAGGATATTGGTGATATTTTCACCAAAATTTTGAACTTCAATAATTTTAAAGAAATCGATATTTACTACGGTGATAGTTACGGGGTTCTGGTCATTTTATAAACATAGAAGTTTTCTCACAAAAGTATATAAGAATAAACATCTAGATCATATGTAAATGTAATCTTTCATAAATGTAATCTTTCAGGAATTTGCCGGCTGCCGAAATCTACCGAAATGTGATGCACATTGAGATGAATGACACTCAGCCACACTTAAAAGTTGCTACTTGCTATGCTGTGATAGGTCATCAGAGGTTGGGGCCAGTAATTGTCCACGACGAAAGCCTATCTATTCTATCCCTATCTTTGATCTTCTCGTAGCCTCCTCATAAGCAACAAACAACACATCCACCACCAGTCACCACTCCTCCTTATCCGCCTCTAATAAACAACTGTGTCTGTACCTACAAAAACTACTTGTAAAAAAGAAACACGCAAACCTCTCTCTCTAACACACACTCTTGTGTAATGGCTACCCTGACTCTACCAAAGCACTCTCTCCCTTCTTTACTTCCCAGTCAAACCCCTAGAACCCCATTTTCTCAAAGCCTCTCATTTGTCTCCAAATCATCACAATCTCAATTTTTTGGCCTCACGTTTTCTTTTTCTTCCAATTTGCCTATCCCATCTTCCACTCCAGCCAAGACCTCCATTGTTGCCAAGGTACATTGTTTCTGAAATTGGGTTTCTGAGCTAGTTTCTTCTTCTTTCAGCGGTGGCTTGATTAATCGGGTGTGTTTCTTTGTCTTATGTGTATATATATCTATAATAGGTGAACAAAGGTCAGGTGCCACCTTCCTTCACATTGAAAGATCAGGATGGGAAGACTGTGAGTCTCTCCAAATTCAAAGGGAAGCCTGTGGTTGTCTATTTTTACCCTGCTGATGAGACCCCTGGCTGCACCAAACAGGTTCTTTTTTGTTTTCTTAATTGTTACTAAATGTATTTGTACTCCTTTTGGTTTTGTTTAGCTGTGGACTATAATAAATATGGCATATTGGCATTCCATTACTCATTGGATTAGAAGTTAATACAAATTAATCAATAAGTGCTATTGTGTAAAGAACAATAGTATACCTGATTTCTATATTCTAGGGTAATTATGCAATTAGATTGTTGGGAATTCTTTTTTACTAGACAAAGACATTGTCATCCACTAGATGTGATTTTGATATCTCAATGTAGTGCAGACAGACACTAACAAAGTCATACTTTTGCAGGCATGTGCTTTCAGGGATTCTTATGAGAAATTTAAGAAAGCAGGAGCTGAGGTTGTTGGAATAAGTGGAGATGATACATCATCACACAAGGTAAGAATGTGAATCTGTTATATGGAACAGATTCAAGGTTCATTGATTTTTTTTTCCAGCTCTCATATGGACCAATTTTATGGCATTTTCTAAAAACTCCTCCCATTTTGGCTGGCTTGTGTAAAGCCAACTGATAAGCCCACCAACTGAACTGGTCTCAAAGTGAGTCTGAAATGAACTTCTTGAGTAATGCTATTCTTTCATTGCACCTTTCGTATTTTAAGTTAATTAAGTGAACCTAATTAGCATTAGGATATCTCTTTGTATGCTCTGCCTTTGTAGTTATGCAAGTTGTCTCACAAAATTTGTACACCTTACAAGAGTTGCTTTGTTATCCATTTGCGTGGCAGTAACCTGCAGGACTCACCTAACTGTAATACAATATAAAAATTGTTTCCTGTTAAAAAAAGAAAATCACTTGTTTTACGGGTACAGTCTTTAACATAATCTTAATCCCTGTCGAATCTAATTGGCATTGATAAGTATGATGTTTATCATTTTAACACCATGATTATGCTCAATTGACTACTACTTCAGTTTCAAACATTGCCAATAATGATTTAAGTTGACCATGTTTTAAATGGATGTAGGCATTTGCAAAGAAATACAAACTTCCATACACATTGCTGAGCGACGAGGGTAACAAGGTGAGGAAAGAATGGGGAGTGCCTTCAGATCTGTTTGGAACACTGCCTGGGAGACAGACTTATGTTCTTGACAAGAAGGGAGAGGTTCAGCTCGTCTACAACAACCAGTTCCAACCCGAAAAGCACATTGACGAGACCTTGAAGCTTCTTCAAAGCCTTTGAACTTCTCAATATATGAATTGTCTTGTTTTTTCCTCACTCTATCCTTCTTGGAGACAGACTAGTATTTATTCATAGATGACGAAAAACCCTTTGTAATAATTTTTATTGTTAACATGGACGACGGAAAACCCTCATTTTCTCAAGTAAGGCAGGTGACCATCTTAAGGAAATCAAACTACTCAGGTGAGATGTCAGTGATTTTGCATTGTGTAAATTCTATGTTCAAGTACCAACACAGTTTAAGAATATATAGAGTATATATGGCTGAAACCTGAATTTGACATTAGAAGAAAACTTTATTGTTATGTGCTTGTATATGATCTTTACATGGCTACTTCAGTTGTTGACTCTTTAGAAGTATATTTGGAACGTAGTTTTAGCCGAACTAGTTGATATGCTGAATTCTATGATCATGTTCTTTATCATATAGCATGAAATAATTTTGGTCTATCAGTTGCCAGAAACAGATTCCTAGACAATTTTAGATGCAAACTCGGTAATGTATGTTTTATTCTTCTTTAGTAGTTACTAATTCCACATTGACTGATACAAAGAAGTTAAAAAAAGAAAAAAAGAAATTAAATATAGATGTCTTCAAGTTGCTGGTGTGCTTTATTTGTTCTGCTCATAGTCCTGACTACTGTAAGGGCTAAATGCTTCTAATAACCAGTTCTTCTTCCTCCAAGCATTCCAACCCATCTCTTCACATATTTCATCACTGTGATTGATACTGAAAGTTGAAATGCAATGCCTCTTGAAGAACCTGGTCGATTGTCTCATGATTTCCATCTCTTTTGATGTCTGTTCAAGCATCTCCTCCACACTTGGCAGCTTGAATTTATTATCGACGAGCCTGCTCAGCCATATGCTACGTAGCTCTGATGTATGAAGGTTCGCGACACTCTCAATGTAACCCACGAAAGCCATGTTTGGTATCAACGGATGGATTGTGCCCCTGCCCAAAACAAAGATTGATGAGCAGATTAGTTGATTGCTTTCCATTTTGAAATGAAAATTAACATTGAATTATTAATTACCTGTACAATGGCAGGAGACCGGAAGGTAATTCGAGCAAGCTACGGAAGGGTTCCGGTAGGATAGCTTTGAGCTTCTTCTTGCCATCATAGCCAGTTGTGAGAATCACAACATCAGCCTCCAATCTAGTACTGTCCTCGAATTCGATTCCTCCCTCATAGAACCACCATTTGGATGATATTCTTTTGAATACAATCTTACCCTTATTAGCCTCGGCGAAGAAATTCTCCGGCATGATAGCCATTTGGCAAGATGCATAGTCTTCCTCAAATGGGTGGTCTGGTTTCAATCCATACTTCAACAGAGGAAGTTTCCATAGCAGATAGGACTCAATAAACTTGGAGAGTCCACGCCTCTGTACATCAAGAAGTCAAAACAGCACCCAATTAGCATCTCATCACTCCACATGATTCTATACTTGAAAATATTAAGGTAAATTAAGTGGTTTGAAGATTTTCAAAAACTTACCATTGGAGATAAAAGGAGGCAGAAGAGAGTTCTGAGCAAGCTTTCATTTGGTCTTCTATGGAAAAACTGAGAGAATCTTGTTGAATAGAAGAGAAAAAAAGGCAGACCCCATACCCAATAATGAGGAACAGTCCAGTGTAGTGTCCTTACAAGCATCGTACATGGTTGCCCTCCTGGTCCTGTAACAATATTCATGATCATTGAAAGCTAGAACACTATAAAGAAGACAAATAATAATAGTAAAAAAACAAAAAAAAAAACCATGCTTTCCACTGTTTGAATTTTTGAAGGATGTTCAGATATGAAACAGACAAGATTTTATTTTTATTGCAAATGATGTTGATTCATGTCTTTCTGGGAACAAAAGTATTTATTAATTACGTGTGAATTAAAGTAATTAGAATTGGTGGTGATTTAGAACTGTTGACAAACGTGCTCAGTCAACAAGTCCAAAGACCAGACAAGACATGCAACATGCAAACAGACGTTTTGATTGTTGTTATTGTAATTTTCTTACACATGTGTCAGTGTGTGTGACTTTTATGAAAGAAATCAAAACCATGCAAAATTCAACCTTTTTTATAAACGTGGAAAATCAGAACTGGCTGAGTCAGTGTAGTTTCACAACAATTTCTTTACCGAATTCCTCTTTATTTTTAGCATATAAGTCACACGTTGTAGTAAAATAATCTATGTGAAGATAAGAACTTTTGACAATACTCTCTTTTACAAAAGAATATTTATAATAATAAAAAAAAATGGAATGCCAGAGTGGATGAAAAATATCTGATTTCAATCACCTTGAAGGAGCAGGATTTCCATCAAAATCCATATTTACTAATCAGAAGTTACTATAGGGGAATAAATAGAAAAGGAGAATATCATCAAATTAACTATTAATTTTGGAAAATTCATGGTTGGTGTATATTTAATTATATTTATATTTTTCCGATGCAACTTCATTTTGAAGGCTTGTGTTACCAACTTAATCTAGCATATGCATCACAACCACACATCTATGGAATTTTCAAATTAAGAACTTGGAAAATGGCTTCTCATGTCAGAAAGATCAAAAGAAGAAAACTATTAGATTACTATATATAAATAATTTCATAAATATACCCACCAAATAATTAATATATGATATAGAGGGGTGAATTCATAAAGAACCAAAAGATTTACTGGTTTATTGTTTTTAGCCATCGATTTATATTTTATTGTTTTTGTCATTTTTTACTACTTTTCGGCAAAATTACCCCTAAATTTTACTTCACCCGATATGTAAATTAATTACATGCCATTTGATTGCAAGTTACATACGAGTTGATTTTTCAAGTTACATGTCAATTAAGTTTTAAATTACATACCAATTGACTTTCAACTTACATGTCAATAATTTTCAAGTTACATGCTAGTTGATTTCTAAATTTTTGGATGAGTGGAGAAAGACAAAATGGAGGGTAATCTTGTCTGTTCAAGACTAAAAGTGATAAATATAATAGAATATAAATTTATGACTAAAAACAATAAACCAATAAATTTTTTTTGATTATTTCTTGCAATTTCCTCTATGATATATGTATAAATAATTACCTTGATTTGCCATAGCGCACTCGAGAGCTAAATCGATGGCTGATTTCTTGAAGCCAACAACTGCAACTTTCTTTCCTTTGAGCAACTGAGAAGCAGCCTCCTTGTCGAGTTTGCAGTAATCAATGGAATGCAAGACTTGGCCCTTAAATGTCTCGGGGCCTTTGTTGTTTGGGAACACTGGAGTTTTAGGTATATCACCATATTTTCCAGTACACACTACAACAAACTCGAAGCTATGCCACTGAAATCAATCAGCAACCAAAAAATATTTTATCAGCACAATATTCCAACTATATTGTATAGAACCAAAAATATTTTACATATTATTTTCATAAATACATGCATATATAGGTAGAAAGCTCCTCAAGTGACATAACTTATTTTAGGAATCACTGATTATAACTGTTCTGTATCACTACACACTTGTTATCATATGATAATCCGTGATTCCTGACATAAATTATGTTGAGGGTTTGCACCTGAGAATTTGTATATAAAATATGCTTGAAAAAAAAAACAAATTAAATTAAAAAGAATAATAAGGACCTCAATGGAGTCTGAATTGTTAGTTTGCACTGCAACCTCCCAAACCTGCTGACCCGGCAAGAGGCTGCCATACTCTCCCGGCCGATTGCTACCGAAATCAGCAGCGGTTGGTGGCTCACCGATGAAGCGGAGGTCCACCACTTTTGAATTGAATTTCACAAATTTCAACACATCAAAGTGTTTTCCATAAGATTCCAGGTACTCTAAAACCTCAACATAAGTAGGGAAACTTTGATCGTCTCTGTTGGGCCAAGGGAAATCAGCGAACTCGTAATCAGCACGAGACGACTGAAGCTTAGTAGACTCATAAGAACAGCTCTTCCACACCCCTCCAACACAGTCCGAGGCCTCGAACACCACCGGCTCGTAGTGACGGAGCTGTTTAGCAGCCGCTAAACCGCTCACGCCAGCTCCGATAATGGCAATTCTCGAGCCAAGAGGAGGAGGAGGGTGGTTTTGGTGTTGTTGGTTACTAGCCATGCCTAGGAGGAAATCAAATAAAATCAATGTATGTATTGAAAGTGTATTGATAAGCAAAGCAAATTTGAAAGTTGATGGAAGAGATGGTTGAGAAGGGACTTGTATTTATAGTGCATGAAATGAAAGGGGTCATTGTTGGAGGCACGTGAATGGACTCTCAACAAAGGAGGAGGCAGGTGAAGGATGACCATTTCAGTTTATCGAATTATTTAAATTTGATTATGTAATGTGAAATTGGTTCGTTATTTTGTGGAACTTTCGTACGTTCATGCACTTGCTGGATTTTTAATTTGCTTTAGTTTTTTTCTGTCGTTGAATTGATGTAAGTTGTTAAATTTCTTTGTATCTTCAAAACCCTAACTAAGATTATGTACTCTATATATATATATATATATATATATATATATATATATATGTAATTTGTCTGCTATTGCTTAATCAATTTCTTCCTTCCAGGAAATTAAACCCATGTGGATTTAATTTAACTTTCATTCCTGTTATTTTCTGAAACTACTCTTTGTCAACTTTCTGATCAAATTGGAATTTTTGATGCATTCTTGAAAAATTGAGGATCCAAGAATCTAATATACATATGCCAGGTAAAAATATAACGTTTTTCGAACAATTAGGGTCTAAAGTTTAATTACCTCTACTAATTAATTAATTAATTTTACTAACTTAAATTTTTCTGTTACTACAAGTTTGTGTTTGAAACAAACCAAGCTTGTGTTGTGGATATGAAGATGTTGAATAAAATGAATTTTGTAGATGTCAAGAGGTTGGATGTATTTTGTTTATATTATTGTGGTTTTTGCACTTTATATTTGAATTTCATATTTATTAAACCGGTATATAATTATGTTCATTTGTAGTTTAATTATGTTTAAATTTTAAGTGTATGTTTGAATTTAATTGAGGTATATTTTTTATTTTAAATGTATTTTTAAATTTAATTGAACATGAAAATTAAGTCCATATTCTAAAATTCAGGCACGGGTCTGGATTAAAGCCACTTGTACCAACCGAGTTTCGGGTTTGAAGAATGCTAATTATCTGTCCCCAATGTACCACAAAAAGAATGGCAACAACCCATAGATTTTAAGAAAAAAAATATGCCTATTACAAAATAATTGGGAGTAACTAATGATCAATACAATAGAAATGCAATAAATAATAGAAGTCTGATCATAAATAATTTGAGCCGGCGTGGTCCCAATTTCTGTCCGCTGGTGTAGCTTCTCTTTATTTTAACTATTAAAATATTTCATGACCATTAAAAGGGGTATAATTCAAACCTACAATCTCTTAAATGTATGAATGAGAAGCTTAGTTATTACCATTGCACGAACTTTATCCTCTCCCTCATTTGTTTTTTCTTTATCACCCAACAAATATATATATGGTCAACTTTATAAGTAACCAAAAAATTAGAAGGTTTATTGTTTTTACCCAAAATTAGTATTTTTATTGTTTTTACCAAAAAATCCACTTTTTAGATAAAATTGTCCTTCTTTTTCTTTTTGGGCCTCAAATCAATTTATCTTAATTTAATAAGGGTCCAATTTCAAGCATATCTTTATTTTTTTAACAATGCCAATTATTGTTTTTTTAACAAGGCTCAATTATCTATATCTAATTCAACTTAATAGAAATAAATATCAAAACCCAATTGAATTCTAACATATCAGATTTAGTTTTACATCATTTGAGTCAAAATTGTCTGAGTCCAATTGAATTCTTTTTTAAAAAAAAAGAGAGTCCAATTAAATTGCTAACCTTTCTTTACTAGCATAGTCAAAAATTATTATCATCATTTATTTAAAAAAAATTATGTTAATGATAATAATTTTTATATGGGGCCCCGGTTTTTGTTGATATCATTAAATGGCTGGGGCTCTAAAATGTCTGGAGACGGCCCTGCATATAGGGTATATATATATATATATATATGAAATAAAATATTGTACATATATTTGTTGAGGTCATTTATAGATATATAATATGAACTCATTCATACTGTAACTCTGACAATAGCTGTGGGAACATGCTCGACAAATATTCGAACTGGAGGATAATAATAATACGGTGTCCGAATGTGATAAATCTATAAATCAAATTCATCACCTAGCTAAACATGTGCTTTTAAAAAACAATGATCAAATTTGGGCACACGTAGCTGACCAATTTATGCGCCGTTGGTTGGTTCATTGATTATTAGTCAAAATGTGACTCACGACTTACCTTTCTAGTCTCTATTTATTTATTATCTTCAAACTTCAAACTTCAAACTTCAAACAGTTTTATAAGATCGTCCATTATTAATTCATCGCTTGACTTATATTTTGAGATTGATTTTTATTCTCTCTTTGTTTTTCAACCGAACCGTACAATATTTGGAAAAGAAAAAACTTATGGTATTTTGCCACATAGATGTAATTGTAAAACGAACCCTAGATCTTATGATAGTATATCAAAGCCTGATACTCGACCAACCCCTCATAATAGTGTTAATATATATAAATACTGCAATTTAACTATATATCTTATATGACTACCCATTATTAATTATTAATAATTACATAATACATGATAAATAAATAAATAAATAATCAATAAAATTGAGGTATAAGTTCAAGTCTTCTCTGTCGAAAATTAATAAAAACAAGTATCATGGAAATACCTCCCTCTATTAATTTCTCGTACATAGTTAATTTAATGCTCACTCATGTGCCCCGATAAGTGGAGTTCAAATTAGAGAGTTAGGTATGGTCTTAGGTATTATTGCAGATATGGTCTAGTAATAACTGATAACCATATCTCTCAACTTTGGTTGAGGTTCCCAGTTCGAATCTCTCTCACATATTCATATATATATTCAAAGAACTGAAAAAAAAAAAAGTTGTAGCAATCAAATTATTTTCATATGTATATTTGATTTTTTTATCACCCATAAAAAATATTGAAATTAATTGAATTTCACTGAACTTCTTACACATCTTATTAAGGCATATATCCTTTCATTTGTAAAATTATTTTATTAAGCCGGCCTGCTTGCCCAATTTAAAAAATGTACTACATGTCTACATGTTAAACTAATTCTGTGTAAACATACATTGAGAGAGAGAAAGAGAGTGCATGAATCTAATTTCAAATTATGTAAGACCAGAGCAATTTAGAAGACCAGAGTAAGCTATTATACTTTTGAATATATATATATATATATATATATATATAACTTATAGGATGCAAATTAATGGAAACATCCAAGAAAACAAGAAGAAGTTTATACGAAACTAATGGAGACACTTGGGCATACTTGATCTACAAGATTGAACAAATAAAGAGTTTGAAAATTGAGAAGTACCACACGTTTCTCGAAATCAAAGTCCATAGTTCATATATTCCACCATGTTCTTTGTTCAAGATTTTCTTATATTCTTGGTAAAGAGTCAGAATTCGTTGATTCAAAGCTTTTAGTTTCTCTCTTTTGCTTCGTGTTTTGTACATGTTTTGAATCTTGATTTGAAATAATATCACATGCTGTAATTTGCAAAGCATATATATATATAACTTTGATCAACCAACCACCTTTACCAGGGCAGATTTTAATTTAATTATTATGACTATAGAATTCAAAATTGCCATAATGGACAATTGATCTAGTAAAAAAAATAGTACATTACAAATTAACGAGAATAAAAGTTGACAATTCTATTATATTTTCTAATAAAACCATGAACTTGTAGTAGCAATTTCGAAGTTAACCTCCACTTTTATATATATAGTTGACTTTCATATTCAATAAAAAAATTTATAATAAAATTATAAATAGGATAAATTTATTTCTACAAGAAATAGATTGCGGAGAAAGACCTTGATTACGATTAATTAAACTCTACCTAATTAATAGAAGCAATGAAAGTGATCAAGATATTGATTACAATTAATTTGTTATAACTTTGCTGAGGAATTCATGTGGAAAATGAGAGCATTATGGTCTAGGATTCAGATTCAGTCTTGATCTGAATTTTTAAAATGAAATTACCAAAAAAAAAACTTCGGATAAAATAGTACTCTATATCAAACTGCTTAAAGACAAATTAGATCGAACCCAACTACCATTGTTTAGTATTTGTTCAAACCAAAATTTAAAAATGAAACATAAATAATATGTAAATAAATAACTATTGCAAATAATACAGAAGAATCTGTCTAAACCATTATTGTATTGTTTAAAGTAATATCAGTATTCGTAAGTCTTGATCTCAGCCTTATCTATAGATTAATTATAAAATTGTTAGAGTTAATAATTAATCATTTTTATAGCCCCCCGCAATATATGGCTAATAAAAAGTAGACCGAATTTTTTCAAAGTTCCAACTTTTTCGCAATTTATCAGGTTTATAAATGTCTTTAATATGTTCATCACTATAATCCTTTCTTTTTCTAAAATTCATCACTTTAATCCTTCCATCGGTCAAAATCGATAAATCTAGGGGCATTTTAGTCTTCATGCATTAGATCCACAAATATGTTGACACTTGTAAAACGAAGATTTTTAAAATGACATTAAAAAAAATGTAAACATGTCTAATGGAAAAATACCTTAAATAATTATATTAAACAAATTTGTAAAATTAAATAATAATAATAATAATAATTGTCTCTTAAAAATAATAATAATAATTGTGTAAGAATAAAATAATAATAAAGATGTGATATTTATGAAATATTTATTTTTCAAAAAAATAAAAATAAAAAATATTAAATAAAAAATAAAAACCTGATTTTTTTTTTGTATTTGATCATGGATTTTTTTTAATGGGTTTGTTGTTTATTTAAGATTTTATTAAATAAGTTTACTATTTTTATTTTAATATGAAGCTAAAATTGATTAATAAGTTTACGATTTTTTATAATTTTAGCTAAATTAAATAAAAATAAGGGTAAAAGTTAACTATTACCCTTATTTTTATTTTTTGTAATTTGTTGTAATTTTTGTTAAAGTTAACTATTAAATATTTGGTCAAATTGATTAAAGTGATGAGTTTTGAAGAAAAAAAATAACTAAAGTGATGAATATGATAAAGACATTTAAAACGATGATAAATTGTGAAACAAATATAACTCGTATGAAATTTGCCTTTTCATTTTAATTTGAAGGATTATTGTTTTCATTTTTTATTTTTTTTTGTAGAAGAAGACTTGAGAGTTTAATCATTTGTTTTTCATAAGTTGACAAATCTGTCTAAATATGTATAAATAAAAGAGTTATATGCATTTTATAAAGTAAATAGCATCTGCTTTTACGTTTTTAACTGAATTACCAAAAATGACATCCCACTTGATCAACTAATAATTATGTTTTTAACATTTTAATTATTATAATGCTACTAATATCCGGGGCACCCATCAATGCCTAGGGGTCCCAAATATATGATGCGAGTTTTTGTATGGGTTTAAGTTGTAAATGAAATCCTAAAAAAAAACCTCAAGCAATACCAAAAAAAAATTAAAACCTGGTTTCAATTCGTTTTATTCTAGTACAAAACTTATTTTTTTTAAAGCTTCTACTTTCCTATTTCCTATTACATATATATACTTCATTTCTTTCTCCTTTATTTGGCCAATTGGGAGACATTAAAATCATGGATTTTTTAATTTTGATGTGTGTGCAATACCAAAAAAAAAAATTAAAACCCGGTTCAATTCGTTTTATTATAGTACAAACTTATTTTTTAACGCTTCATACTTTCCTATCACCTATTACATAATATACTTCATTACTTCTCCTTTATTTGGCCAATCAAGACATTAAAATCATGGATTTTTTAATTTGATCATTATGCAATACCAAAAAAAAATTAAAAACCCGTTCAATTCGTTTATTATAGTACAAACTTATTTTGTTAAAGCTTCATACTTCCTATCACCTTTACTATATATACTTCATTTCTTCTCCTTTATTTGGCCAATTGGAGACATTAAAATCATGGATTTTTTTAATTTTGATGTGTGTGTGTGTGTTTTTATTCTAGTACAAAACTTATTTTATCACCTATTACATATATGTGGTGTGTGTTTCTACTTTCCTATCACCTATTACATATAATGTGTGTGTGTGTGAACTTATTTTATCACCTATTACATATAATGTGTGTGTGTGTGTGTGGTGTGTGGGTGGGGGTGGGGGGGGGGGTGGGGGGGGGGGGGGGGGGGGGGGGGGGGGGGGGGGGGTCACCCAGGGATCTCATAGTCAGGAT